>VDFB02261445.1:0-54535 GCA_007258455.2 Sequoia sempervirens | reverse complement strand
CAACCATTGATGGGTCATTGATCCATAGATTTGAACATAGTACATCCTTTCTCCCTTTTGGCCAGCTACTCAGCCATTCTTTTAAATCTTCTTGCCTTGCGCCATTCCATCCTAATACATCTTAGATCCAATCCCATCACTTTCTTACATACGGGCACCCTTAAGGGAGATAATTAACCGTCTCACTTTCTTTGTAACAAAGAATGCACCTGTCTGGTCCTTGTGTGCCAATTGCCTTTAGCCTTTCTGTTGTCAATATGCTCTTGTGTAATGCTCTCCATAAGAAAGCTCCTGCTTTTGGTAAAACAGACAGGTGCCAACATAGTAGGCTCAGCCATGCGGAATCTGATTGAGTTACATTTTGGATCTGGTAGCCCAATCTGACCAAATACTCCCCTGATCGTGCCCTACACCAGATAATTTCATCCTCTTCTTCTGTCATGAAGACTCTCCTATTTTCTAGTTCTTGTTTTAGGATGGCTTTTGTTCCTTCCGAAATTGGTAATATGTCAACATTTATCCAATCAAACTGATTGCCGAATTTGGGGGGTTCTGTACTAATGTAATCCTTAACTCTGTGCCCTACTAGTTCTTGCAGAGTGCTTATATGCTCCTTGAGCTCATCCACTTCTTCTAAAGCTTTATGACCATTCCACGAATCCTTCCAAAAGTCAGCCTGCTTCCCATTTAAATTTAAATTTTTAATCAATGAATAATAGTATTAAATAAATTATAATACATTAGATTTTCGGCTGGCAAAGGTTTTTATTTTTAATTAAATTAGATTTTAACTTTTAAATTTTTAAGTTTTTAACAGTTTGAAGGTGGTTCCAAACTCGAGTTTTTATTTACAGGTTGAGAGAAAAATAAAATGTCGGGTAAAAGAGTAAAAATGGTCAAATAAAATTTGAGGGGCACCTAGAAAATTTTGTGCACAGTATGTTGTTCATCACTCAAATCTGATGCAATTCCTGCAATTTTTTGACAACCTCACATTATTCTCAAAAACCCTTTTAGCATTCACATCGGCGGCAAAACAAACACACAATGAAAAAGTGGACAGGCGCATGTGTTTTGTTTTTAAGTTCTCAGGTTTTTTCTTTTTCTTTTTCTTTTCAAAATCAAACAGCATTGGAATCAGTCCAGATTTGCCACGTCATGCATCGAATCATGTAGAAATGAAACAATGTTCACAGAAATGTTTCAATGTTCAAAATTTCCTACTCGGACACACCCACAGGCGATTTGATTCCAAAATCTGATTCTGGGATGTTTCGTACCCAAAATCAGTAAACAAATGCCATGATTTAGCAACACAGGTTTTTCCAAGCCTTTTAAATTATTTCGGGGTTCAGTACCCACAGACCTCAAACCGGTTGAGGTGTGAGCACGGAAATGCAGGTTAGCACAGTAGATGCGATGTTCAGATACAAGCGAGGTCTGCGTGCCCAACCACATGGAGTTCTCCAGGAATTGCAGCTTGAAGACCCATAAAGGATAATGCTTATGCATGCCATGAACCTAGCCCAATGGTGCGCTGACCCGGGGGTACCAGCCGCATACCCGAGCGTACCTGGGAGAACCCACAGCCCAACACTTAAAAAGTGGGCCCAAAGTCAAATAAAAAACAATTTTTTTATTATTATTTTGCCTCTTAACCCTAAAACGACCCAATATGAGGCCTTTCAACACTAAAACATTTCATTTTTACCTCTCATTTTGCTCTCACCATATTTTCTCTCCATCTTAGCATTTTGAAGGGAGGTGATTGTATTCGAAGGAGATCGATTGTGGAGTGGCAAATAGCTTCTACAAAGGAGATTTAAGTGTTTAAGGTATGCATTTAAACCCTATTCTTTAATCTTTTGATGAATTTTTTTAAGTTTCTTAGTTTTTGATGGATTTTTTCAAGTTTGTGAAGAAGTTTTTCAAGTATATATTTCTTTTTGCATTTTTTTTATAGATTGCAACAATGACCAGTAGTCAAAGTTCAGTGGGTGGGGAGGGGAGCCAAAAGTTCAAAATTGATAAAGGATCTCCTTTATGGAGTCATACCACAAGAATTTCACAAATTCCTGGAGGTGGGGGGTTTGTTTGGAAGTGTAATTTTTGCAATACACAATATAATAGCTCCTATTACCAAGTGAAACTTCATTATATGGGCCCTGGTGGTAAAGGGATTAATATGTGTGAGGGCCCAGATAAGAAGGGGTTGTCTGCTGTACAAATAGTAGCATTTATAAAAGAACAAGAAGATGCTAACAAATTGGTTGCAAGAGGAAAACAAAGTAGTTATAGTTCCGGAAAGAAAAAAACAGCATTACCCACTCAGACAGTTAGGCCCTCTAGACATCCCTTCTTGTCTATACCCTCTACGGAAGAAGAAGATGAAGAACCACAAACCACCACCCGCAAGAGAGGTCCATTAGAGAAGGCATTTAAAATGGAGGCAAGAGATATTGCTGAAGAAAAAATTGCACGTTGCCTCTATGCCAATGGTCTTCCATTCAACTTGGTGAGATAACCATATTGGCGGGACATGGTGTCAGCAATAAATAGTGCACCTCCTGGTTTCACAAGTCCTAGGTATGAAAAGGTGCATACCACCTTATTGCAAAAAGAGAAGAAATCTGTAGAGGCCCAACTAAAACCAATTAGAGATTCTTGGGTTGAAACAGGTGTATCTATTGTTTCCAATGGATGGAAAGATTGCAAAAACCGTCCATTGATTAATGTTATTGCAGTGTCCCCCAAGGGGGCAATGTTTTTGAGGGCGGTTGACTGTTAAGGGGAAGTGAAAGATGCAGTGTTCATTTCCAGGATTCTCAGTGACTCCATAGAGATGGTGGAGTGAAAGGTGAAAATGTTGTCAAATGATGGACAATGCAAAGTTCTGAGACTCACGAGGTACTTTTGGTAGAGGCTAGATATGAAGCACATCTTTTTTGGACCTTTGTGCAGGTACACTCCCTCTCAATTTGGTGATACAAGCAATTGGTTGTGTAAATGAGGTGGGTGAAAGAAATATACCGAGTCTGAAGAGATCGGATGTTTGTGACAAACCACCATATGTCACAAGCAATTTTGAACTTTCCAAGATTGGAATTGTTGAAGGTAAATTTAATTTATTTAGTTTCATTTATCATTTTATATATATGTTTTACATAATTGAATAAAATATTTTTGCAGTATTTACATAATTTTAAAGTAATGTTATTAACTTACTATTAACATGTTCTTAGGTTGCCGAGACCTGGTTTGCATCTCACACAATTGTTCTGAGACGACTTGTGAAGGTGAAAGATACATTGAGTCAAATGGTTATTAGCAACCAATGGGGTATATGGAAGCAATCAAATTCAGAGAGGGCCCAAAAGGTCAAGGCATTGATCTTGCATGACGATTGGTGGGATCGTGTGAATTATGTATTGGAATTCACCGAACCTATCATGTCTATGCTTCGGTTTGCTGATACAGATGAACCATGCTTGGGGATGTCTATGATAGCATGGACACAATGTTGGAAAAAATAAAAATAGAAATACAAAAAAAAGAGAATGATCCTGAAGACACCTTGTACAAAAGGGTGGAAGCAATTGTTCTTCATCGTTGGAACAAGATGACAACTCCATTGCACCTTCTTGCATATGCCCTATCTCCGAGGTACTATACCACTGAAGTACTTTCTATCCCAGGGAGAATACCGCCATATAGAGATTCTGAAGTTGCTAATGGGTATAAGACGGCATTTAGTAGAATGTTCAGTGATCCAGAAGTGCATACAAGTGTCATGAGAGAATTTGGAATGTTTATCACAGGGAAATCAAAAAATCATACCTCTTATGTTGCTAGAGACCAATACAAAATGGATGCTCTTACATGGTGGTACCTCCATGGTCAAGATTATATGTACCTCCAACCTCTTGCAATCAAGATCCTCTCACAAGTAAGTTTTTTTTTGTTGCCACTTGTATTGTACAATTTAACACTTAACATTCTTGAATTTATCTTGCATTTTTTTATTTTATTTTTAATTTTGTTGGTTTTCTCTCCAGGTTGCAAGCTCTTCTGCCGCTGAACGGAATTGGAGTACATACTCCTTTATCCACTCAGTGAAGCGTAACCGGTTGGCTGCAAAAAGAGCTGAAGACTTGGTGTATATTCATTCCAATTTGCGTCTTCTGTCACATAAGGATCCTCAATACAAGCAGGGGGCAGCGAGGCTTTGGGATGTAGCACCCGAGTCTACTGACTTGGATGCAACCATTCAGGATCTTGCTAGAGCCACTATGGATGATGTGGGTGATATTGATGACATATCACATGGTGTTGGATCCGCTTTGGGTTCAAATGATGATGATTTTGAAGTTCAAACCGCTCAAAATCCAAGTCACGATGATTCTGACAATCCTTTTGATGATTGATGGGCACTTGAACAATGAACATTGAATCATGTTTCAATGTTTCATGAACTACATTTTGTAATTCAGTAATTTTATTTGAATATTTTTCAACTATCAATTGGCATTTAATATTTATCTTTGGCATTTGGCATTTGATCAATGATCAAGTATCATACTATGAAATGATTTAGTTTTACAATTCTCTATATTTCTCTTATTTTTTTGTATATATAATACATATATATATATATATTTATAATATATTAATATATATATATATATATATATACCCATCGCAGCACCCAAACCCCTAAAAATTTTGCCGTTACCCACATGCAGTTCTGCGTGCAGAACCTTAGATCTAGAACCAGACGGTAACCCAGCACCATTACTACTCTAAATCCAATTCAAATGATTCTTCATAGGCGATATGTATAAGCATAGCTTGTTGTTAGATTTGAGATTGTGCAAAACTTGTCCATCAATAGATCTTATCTCTCTTTTTGTAAGGGTCATAGTGCTTCACACAAGCTAGAACAAATTCTAAGCTTTGTGCAGAAATTGGGAATGATCCTACTTGAACAAGTCAGCAATCCATTAATTTCGTCGTCACTCTACTTCCTTCTTTTCTCATCTCTTTGAGGTTGAATCCTTTTAGGCAAATGTGACACAAGTCAGTTTCTTGCACCTTGGAGACTTAGGAACGAGAACTGAAGGCAACTCCAAAGTAAGTGCTAAATATTGCATCTTGTGAATGAAGAATTATCTTTCTGATCTCCCTTTTGATGCTTTATTCTGCTGACTTAAGCCAAAATGTGCTTCTTCCACTTGAGTTTTGCAAATTTTGAGAGAGAATTTGGAAGAATTAAAGTATAAATGTCTTATATTGATGTTATTTTGACAAATTTTCTTCCAAAACATCCTCCAACAGCTGCTTTTTGTGCTGATAGAAGCCTGCAAAAAATAATTTTCTGATATTGACCCTGCAGTAAATGATGGAATTATGCTGTTTTTGACTTGAAATTCTGCAAAAATCCTTTCTTCAGAATGCTATTTCTGCTCTAAACTTTGCTGTACCTGCCTTCAGAAAGAGAAATAGTAATACTGCTATTGACTGCAATTAGGTGCTTTGCTGTTGGATTTGGCGAGGTGTTTGTCAAAATTTCTGCAAAAATTATTGTCTTGAGTGCTGTTTCAACTCTCTGAAGTGTAGAATACCATTCTTGAATTGGCTGGTACTACAGAATGAGCCTGAGGAGTCAGGTGGCTGCTACTGTTGTTGCTGTTTTGAGAAAATGAATATCAAATACTCTTTAAATAATGAATAAAATCCTATTTCTGCTGTTTAGAAGGTGGTGCTGCCTTTTCTTTAAATAGCCTTTTGTTTTTGCTTATTTCTTTTTTCTTTTGATGATATCTTACCTTTTATAATTGCCTTTTCTATTTTTATAAAGACATACCTTGCCTTTTATATTTTAATAAAGACACACCTCTAAAGAGGTGCCTTTAAAGATAGTATGAGTTGGCTAAAACTGAAAAGACTGCTGTTAGATTATCATCCACATCCTTTGAATAGGTGTGCTTATAATTTCAGATGCACACTTGTATTCATAATCTGAACCTTAAAAAAAAATTGTTCCTTGTTTGAGCATGTTGCAACGCTTGTAGACACACTTTTCAAAGTGTAGGCTTGAGATATTTGCGCACCTATACATTAGGTGATCAATTTTATTTTTGAAGTAACTCTTTGTTTTGTCATGTGCCTATACTCTGACTTCAAAATTTTCAAAAGTTTTTCTCCCCTTGTTGGTACTTGTGCCTGATTTTCATGTGTTTGGAATTGAACAAGGTGCCTTAATATTGACGCATCATTTGTCTTAAATGAGCACTTCTTCCTTCATACACACCTTTAGTCTATACTTACTAGCTCATGTGCGAAAGCCTTAGGTGCATACCAATACACTCGTACGTTGGCAAACATAAAAAATGAAGGTCCTATATGGAGGTGCGGCAAAATTTGAAACCAAAAATTTATACCAAGCTTTGAGACCCCTTTAAGCTTGCTTCTTTAGGAGTTTTGATGAACATTTCCTTCATTGTGGCATGCGTCTAACACCTAGGCATGTGCCAATATATTGTAAAATTATCTGATTTACTTTGTGTGCCTTCATTTTGAGCACTTGTGAACTATTTAGAACATGGTGATTATCCATTCCTTGCCTGTCCTTCCATGTTTTTGTATTGACGCATCTTGCCTAGCTTACGTGCACCTCTTGCTAACCTTTTGTAGAGGCATGTCCTAATCAGCTGGCATGCACTTGTACTCATCTTTTCACACTTTCATGACTAATTCTCATGTCTTTGCATTGGTGCATTCTTTAAATTCTAGGTGTGGCTAAATACACTGTCTTCCTTTGACTTTGCTGCATTGCTATTTCTAATGGGCATTTGTGCCAAAACCTGATTTAGAAACCTTACATTCTTTAGTGAAGCATGTTCATTTCTCCAAGTACTTGAATTCATGATCCTACAAGGGTTAGAAAATGATCCAACAAGAAGGTGTGAAGTAGATAAAATTGTAAAACATATCAAGGGTAGGCAAATGAATATTCCAATTGATAAACTCGACACTATACAAAATGTTCATGTGGACGCAACAAATTTAATATTCTTTATGTAGCTGCCCAGCAGAAAGAGAACAACTGCTGGTCAATCATACTCATACTAAGAATAGTGTGAGAAGGTAATGTGAGTCAGAAAAGCTACCATGAAGGAAATGCAAGATCTAAATATTCCCTAGGCAAGGCTTAGAATCTAGAGGATACATGGATCCCAACAATATAGCCAATCAATAGGCAAGTTGAAGCAATGTCTAGAGGGAATAAATTTTTCATTTTCTTTGTCCTCACATCCAACGTACTTGGTGGATCCCTGTCAGATAATAATGCAGGCCCTACAAATAAACCACTTTTTTTTAAAAGAATAAGCTGCCGAAACAATATGCCACATGGATATGTGGGTCCTAGTCCAAAGTGTATGCCAACTAAGCACATGGATATCAAAGACACATCACCAAAAGAACAGAATAATCAATTAAATTGTGTTACAATAATAGCTGCACTATCCATCAGCCACCGTCAAAATCGAGATTTGTATTGAAGCCATGTACCCGAAAAAAACATGCTTACAAGGATAAAAATCTTGAAAACACACACCAAAATTGGAGTGAAAACCAAAATTGAATTGTCAATATTTTTGGCTGGCGTAGGATTGCTTGTGGATGTGGATGCTCTTGCATCATATTGTTATTTCTAATCCAAATATAGTGTGTAGAAAGAGAAAGAGAAAGAGAAACAAAAGTCAAACAAAAGAAAAAAATAAAGATTTGATGTTGCCATTTACTCTCAAATCCTTGACAAGTATGAATTTCTCAATCAATATAGTGTATCCATTACAACTTAAGAGTACAAAAAACATTGCTTTTCCATCTTGCCACAGCCTGAAACAATTTCTATTTTTTTAGTTTTAAAACTAGAGTGGGGGTCTGGTGAGCACAAGTACCTTCATGATGCATGCAATTTTCATAGTTTTACAACTTGTAACCAAGCTTTAAGTTCTTCAAAAAATGTGATTTTAGGGTTAGGGTTGTTTATGTATTTTTGAAAATAAGTGGTAAAAATCTGGAATGGTTGAAAGCCAGCAATGTCAAAGGTCTGCCTTGATTCTTTGATCATCAATTTACTTAACCTGTTCAACTTTGCTCAGAAAGTCTGAATTTTTTTATTCTTGGAGTGTGAAGTTGAAAATGATGCAAAACTGAAAAAATCAAAAAACCACATTTATATTGAAGATGGTAGGTGGTTTATGGGTGAACTACAGTTTCTTGGCGGCTTTTAAAAATAAACTGCGAGTATTTAACTGAAAAACTCAGCCAAAGGAAAAAAACAGCTGGTTGGTTCAAACCAGCATGGCCCACATGCCAGGCTGCATTTAATTGCAGGTTTTCTCTTTTTTACTTCTACAGTTTACTGTTTATGCAAATAATATAAGAGAAGCTAATTTTTTTATAAAGTTGTACCACCATACAACATTTTACATAAGAAACAATGAATCTTAATATGTCATGACCCCTATCTTTAGCATTTGAGTGGAGATTATATCATTGATCATGAATCCACTACTAAATTTTGTAGTATCATCTTCTGCATGAACTGATGTCTCAATTTCAGCCATACTGTAAACAACCTGAGCGAATTCTAGCATTGTAATTATTTGTAGTTGTAGCTTTCAAAGATGATAAAACCTGTTACCATTTGTCATCTGCAGAATGTGTACTGTCATCTGCAAAATGTGTACTAAACTCTAGCATTATTCATTAAATAGATAAAAGCAAATAAACCGCTGCCAACTGAATTTTGAATGGATTGTTTTATAATATCCATCAAGAGCTTGAACATGCATTGGCAATGTGTGTGTGTCAAAAATACAGGCATCTTGACTAATATCATTAGATTTACTTTCTGAATAATTTGATTGTAACCGTAGTAGCATTACTTAGAATCAGTATTGTCTTGGCAAACTGAAAGTATAGATGGAATTAAATTAGGAAAATTTAATGAAACTAAAAATGCAGACATATTCATAAAAACAGAGAAATTGAAATTTTGTCATCTATCAGCATCTAGTTATTAGTTATGCAATGTGAAGTAATGTTTTGAGTTTGAAAGATGTGCAGTGCAATGTAATCAGCGATATGAATATAAACTACAAAATTCTATTTTCTACAATTCATTAGTTGAACTCTTTATTTTATTTGCTCTCTATATCTCTATGCTATGGAAATGCCTTTCAATTTCAAAAAAAATAGTTTTTATCTCTTGTTCTACAATTTTTTATGTCTTCTTTTAAATCCGATTTTTTTCCCCTTTTTTTCAAAAAATCTTATACTTTTGGTTTGCCGAATTTTTCTTGAAAAGATTTTTGCTGCTATGGGTCACTTTATATTGAGACTCGAGATTGCCTAGACATCTTTCTCTATTATCCAACATAGAGGTGTTTGGTCCTTTACCTTTGAGGGAGTATCACAAGTAGCTATATGGAGACTCCTAAAACTATTAGGTCAACTACATCCATTTTCCCCCCTTTTATAGCCATAGAGGTATTAAGTGCTCATCATATATTGCAATTTCACAAATTGATGAAGATAGGTAAGAGAAAATGTCATGAAAGTACTACGGTCTTCTTATTCGTATATAAGGCTTGTTTATAAAGCTAGCCTAAGCCATAGTGTCATCAAGTCTCATATTCTTGGCTATGGATATGAGCACATTCTAGGTTCATGCATGTTAGTAGAGGTTCTAGGGAGAGTACCTTGGTTCCTCCTAGGATGTCCAGCTAGGCCCACTTATACCTGATCATAATCCAATGGGCATCAATAGATCCTGTATTGACCATTTTTTGGTAATCAAAATCAGACAGTTGTTCTTCCATTACCAACTTTGAAAAAAATAGAGCATTTGTTTATCTTCACTGTTGGTTTCCCGCTTCAGTTGCCATCAGCTCCCTTCACATGGTTTAATTGACCGTCACACCTTCACATGGGAATTTGGATTGACATTTAGGTTTACCTTTTGGACTTGAGTTAAGATTTACCCATTTTTGTGTTTACCTTCTCTAGTTAGAGTCTGAAGTTTTAGCATTAGTTAGTATTTTAACTTTTGGAATTCTTTTTAATGGTCTTGTTATTGCAACATTTTGCGCTTTTCAATCCCATTGACCTAGCTTGGTCTATAATGTCCCTATTTTCATGAGCATCAATTTGCAGAAGGTTTAGCCTATTCCTGACTCTCGTAGGCTAAGAAGCTTGATTAGAGGGTCTTTGTGGTAGTTACCCAAATGGTGGTTGGCTTCTTTCATGGATTCATGGGTTATTCAGAGGTTCCCTATGTTATGCTGAATGTTGGAAAACATATTGTTGGAAAACATAACACATTGGAAAACATACAGTTGGAAAACATAATGTGTTATCTGGATAATGGGAAACCAATTGTTTGCACTTTATGAAGTTATTTTTTTATATTATAATAAAGTGCAAATATAAAATATTAAATATTAAATAAAATAAAAAGTAAAGTACGTGGAAAGGAAAATATATCTTTTATCCCACATTGACAAGGAAAGTGTGTGAGACCTCCAAAAAAAGTATTAAGGGCTCATTCTTTGATCATCCAGGTATTTTGATATTGACATTTGATTGAGTTTATTGTGGAGCCTAGGGTTTCTGCAGTTTCTACATTCAATCATTGAGACCGAAAGCTCTCTTTGATTGGCATCACCAAGTTGGTGAAAGATCCTCTGAAGGGCTGTAGCTGAGAGAAAGATACTTCAGTCTTTCTATTGTGCTTCATTGCAAATTTAGGGCCTTTGGCCAAATTTGGGCATAAAGATTTTATATCAGCTTAGTGAAGCATTTTTTGAGGAAATCGTCTTGGTCTTGGAGCTCCATATTTCAATATTAAAGACCGATTGGTTGGGCACTTAGCATTTCCAGATTTTTTATGAAGAATATATCTGTTGTTGGCAGCAACTTGGAGAAAGAGATATGCAGATTTGTGGAGGTATTCTAGGTCCATTGAAAGGATGATTTTGTATCAAGAAAGACCCCTAGATAGAGGGGACGCTTACAGGCTTTTCTGGTCTGATATAGATCAGGGTTTTGACATATGCTGGGCACTCAAGGAGGAGGGACGATGTTGTGAAGAAAAGCAGATTAAAATCCAACAAAATTCAAGAAGCATCGTTCGGCCTCTAGGAGTCATAGCGCTGTGTTTTGGGAGCTAGAGTCAGCCTCTTCAAAGAGATTCGATCAGTTTAATGTTGGCAGCCTTTCATTTCCAGGTTTTGCATCTTATAGTGCTCATTTGCATTGGTATTTTCAGTTGTATTAGTAGCTGCTATATGACAGCTGTAGATGCATATTTATATCAGCATTTTGATAGCACTTTGATCATGTTGTAATGCCAAGAGTCTTGGCCACTTGCTTCAGCATTGTACTAGAATTGGCATATCAAATAAAGGAGTGATAAGCTGCATATCATTGTTGTCTTTAGATACTTGGCTGTAGCATTCTTTTCTGTATGCAAGACAACTGTTTGTCTTAATGACACTAGCTGAAAGTCAACATTTACATTTTAGGAGTTGCATAGTGTTAAATTTAAGTGAACAGATTAAATGCACAGAAATAATTCAAAATCAGACAGAGTAACACAGCATATACCCTGGGAAAACCCTCCTCTTGAGGGAGAAAAACCCAGCAACAAAGATCTCTCTTATATTTGATGTAACAATGGCAACTTTACATATTACAATGAGGTCTAACACAAGACCGATATTCAGCACCTGGCAAGATGAAAAACATATAACAGTCTGCCAATTCGTACCTGTTATATATGAATTGACTGTCAACAGATCTACAGAAATAGCATTTGACTATATGCACAAACACTAATGGTTCTCAACCTGTTATGAATCCGCATTATCATAATGCTTCGCACTGATCTTCACCCTTGAGTACTTGACATGGTTCGCACTTGACACAAATACGATATGGCAGAGTTCGCAATTAACACAGATCCGATATGGCAGAGTTCACAATTATTCGCAGTCTCTTCAATAGTATATTCGCACATGATAATGAGTTCACACATGATACAATCTTTGCACTTGATAGTACAGAACTGATATGAAATGATCGAGCTCCTCTAGATGATTAACAAAGGGCGAGTCAAGGTGAATATATACAAGTGAATGGAGAGACGCCTCTCTTAAAATCCTTCATGTCGGCCTCTAAGAAATTGCGAATATCATTTAATGATAGTCGGCCTCAAACAAATATTAAATATCTTCCAATAAAAGATCAACTCGAATTCTTTTATGTCGGCCATAATATGAAATGAGTATAATACAAGACAATGAATATAAATTGAATAGCCAACGGCTATCATTCAATTTATGTCTTCCACGAAAGAGCTGAGCTGGAAGGAACTACCGAAGCTGTTATAACATTAACACATAGCAAGTGTTTGGTTAAATGCCATATGCTGTAGATGAACACTCCAATCATTAGGATGCATGATAAGTGTTTGACATAATTCCTTATTGCTGTAGATGCACATTAGATGGTATGCCAAGTGTTTGATGAAATGCCATTTGGTTGTAGGTGCACATTTATCTTGTAGAATTCATATATATACATTTGAAAGCCAAATATAAGTTGCATCTGCACTTAGTTCTATGCTTAGACATCTTAGAAGTTATTTGGAAGCATTTAAAACACTTTGATATCACTTTTCAAGCCAATATATCAGACTGAAACCACAGACCAGTAAGCATAAAGTTTACATCAGAAGTGTTTGACAATATTCCTTGAGTGCAAAATCTTCATTTTCACACCTATATCAGCAAGACATTTTTACATGGTCCTTTCTAGATTAATATTTTTTTTTTCCTTCTCACACTTATTCTATTACCTGCCCTGAAAGAACATTGGAGGCACTAAATAATTCATGTTTATGGAAAAGAATCTACCGGAATACATATCTGCAGTGCATATGAATCTCTAAGGGGATTTTCTCTATGATTATTGATGTGTGATTGTAGTTCATTTGAGATTCAGAAAGATACAGCCTGAATGAAAGAGGAAGACAATAGATGAACTGTTTACCATCAATCTGAAACATTATGAAGCAAAGATTTATGCTGTTGAATATGATATAAGAAAGTCAAACTCTTTTAGGACCCTGCATATCACAAACCTGCAATAGACGCAATGCTGCTCCTTCCCTGTAACATGCTTTTGACCAATCAGGACGCAGTTCCCTGCAGGCTTTTGCATCAACCAATGCATGTTCAGCTTGTCCCAATCTAATCCAGCAAAGACTTCTGTTTGACAGCAATGCTGCATTGTTGGGATCCAAATCAATGGCCTAAAACAAGCAATCAGCATTTTCCTCAATCAGTGACAAGAACTCTTTATTAAAAATTTAAAGCAGCATAGAATTAGAAACAAATAGTCCAATTCTTTCTTGAGACAGAGAATGAATAGAACCTAGTGCAAGTAATAGTAAATTATTCAACATTAAATTATTGTTTCAAATATACAATCAAAGGCTTCATTCTGATGAGCACACGATTATACAGGGGGGGGTACCCTTTTTTTCAATTTTTAAACTTAATTGATCAGAATAACAACCATGCAAGAATTTGACAATTAAAAACAAGATAACACCAAGATTTACATGGAAACCCTTACGGGAGAAAACCACAGCTCAAAATAATGCTCTTTACATATTTATATCAATTACAATGATTGTAGGCACCCACCTACTAGAGGCACCAACCCCCAACTGGTTTTTTTAGGCACCAACTCCCTTTTGCAAGGCACCAACCTTGGCTAACTTGAGGCACCAACCTCTTATGATAAACTGAAAAATCTGAAATCAGTATGAGTTCTTCACAACTGATCTGCTTCTTTACTTCAATTTAAATTCCTCCTTTGTGATGTATGTTGCCTCTTTAAAGCTCACACAAATTATGTATACTTCTGCTCTTCTAATACTTAGTCATCCTCTTACACCCCTTTCAGATCTGAATTGAATCCTATCTTTATATCGATCTCTTTGCATCAAGAGATGCAACCTTTGTAAACAATGTGTCTTTTGAACTAATTGCGCCACTTAAATTATCAAAATCTGACTTTTAATATTTATTGATTTCTGAATCACACCATTTAATTTCAAAAGACTTTTAATATACACCTTTTGCCATGTCTTAATGATATTAATTTCGGTTTTGGAAGATCGCGCCATTTAATAGGTGCTGGTTAGTCACAATTTTTAGTTAACATTCTTTAATGAAATCGCTTTATTAAAACAGCAATTACTTCTTCACAAGGTCAACTAATGATTAGATTAACTCTTTTGAGGAAATTGCATGCTTTACTTTATCTTATCTCATATCTGATCGAAATGTTGTCTAATCGACCTTATATCTGATGCTTATGTAAATAACCAAAACATTATCTTATCTTCAATTTAACATCCTCTTATCTTCATGAGTATTTGGCCATCATACACAAGAAGTCAGTATCAATTCTAGATGTTCTTTCTTTCAAATATGTTATCTTCAGTTATCCTAGTCTTCTCACTTTACCTTGACATCAATGACAATATTTCCAACACATTCATCTACAGAATAAGATCTCTCTTTAACTTTGTGAGCAGCATGAAATGACCAATGTAGGAAACATACAGATCAAAAGGGAAATCAGATCATGCTATGTTCCATAGAGTCAATGGTGGAAAACAAGTACGCATGAAAACAGAAAACATGCCATGTTCAACAACAACAGAGATATGAACACCAAACTACAAAGCTCTAGGATAGTTAGACTTCAATAGCATTCAAGATTCTTACAACTTAAGAGAACAGCAAAGAAAATAAGCAGTTATGTAATGTCCCCTTCTTAGTCCTAGTAGGTTTTGTGCCCATTAGCCTTTCTTTGGAGACCCATAGGCTACTTGGAGGCAATTTTAGGTTTTTCAAGATTCTTGGAGGTTTCATGTCAGTTTTTTAGGAGTTCTTTGCAGGTGTTTGTGAGTGTAATTTTTGGGTCTTTCTAGGTTTTCCGAGAGCTTTGGTGGGAAATCACTACTATTTTTAGCAATGTTTTAAACTTGCTATTTTAGTTAAGTTACGAAGGCTACCCAAAATGTGCTCATTTTGAGTTTGGAGTCAATATTTTTAGCAGTATGCTATTTTTTGTAAGTGTTATTTTTGGCAGTGAGTTCTAGCAGTAGTTCAACACTGGGTTACTATTTCTAGTAGTGTGCCAATGCAATATTTGGCGTCTTGATATTCTCAGCAATGGGTCTTCCAACGTTCTTGGAGTTTGAAAATGGAAGGTTTGCAACTTAAGTTAATGTTTTATTGTTGAATTGTTTTTTGGCCCCCATGCCTAGGTTAAGCAACTTAAGTTGTTTTAAAAAGGGGCTCATGGGTTGAACTCCTATCTTGGAGACTTATGTTTTAAAAGATAAGTTTTTGCAATTTGAGTTGGACGCCTAAAGTTGATGACTTAAGTGATTTTATGAATATTTTATTGCTCCTTGAGCTTGGCGTCCCATTTTGGAGGGAATTGTAATTCAAAATTTTGTGTCTTGAGCTTATTTATATGTCCTCTTAGGTCCTTATTTGGTTGGGCTATCTTGATGTAACAAAGTGTTGCCGAATTGCAGAGTGACTCTTGGGCTTTGAGGACAAAATTCCTCCAAGCTAACTTCAGTTTTGAGATTCAAAGATATCTCCTAGCTAAATAGTGTTGCAGCTTCATCTCAGGAGTTGCAATTGAGCTTTCTATGGTGATGGCTTTCATTATGCTTTCAGTTTTTGTTGGGTTTGATGTTTTCTAGGATATTTTGGTGTGGTTGTATGTTTGTTTGCAGTTTGAAGACCTTTTTGGAGTGTTTATCAGATTTTCATGCTGCTGGTTTATGTATGGCTGACCCACGTTTTTGCTCATACTGAACGGAGGGGATGAGATATTTTTGTGGGTATTGATTATGAGGTTTTCTCATGCTTGGGCGACTCCTTGCCCAAAGTTTGGTGATTTTTAATCGACAACCTGATTTTTTAGAGGAGGTCAACCTGTCTAGGAGGCCATACCATTTGCACCTGGTGCATTGGGATTCGTGTCAAGGCTATTCAGTTTGGTTGGTGGTAGCTTGGTACTTGTTTTGGGATGCCTAGTTTTGCTCTACCATTTGCAAAAGACTTGAGTTCATTTCGATGGTTTTTGAAAGAATTATGGTCTTTTCTTGAGGGCTAATTGGAGTTCCATGTTCGCTGTCCAAGTATATCAGACTGTTGCTAGTGTTATATCAGACCTGATATAATCCTCTCCTTCCATATTTTATGATGCCTAACTGATCTTATCTTGCCAAGATTGATCATTGATGTAAATGGCTATCATTTTGACTAGTTCATTACATATTTAAACTTGTATCAGACTCTCATTGTAATGCTGTTATGGTAGTACCATTCAGCTTTTTACTTTCAGTTATTATGGATACTTACCCCACTGCATACGTGGTTGCTCCCGCTGAAAGTGATTAAGCCTTTTGCTTATTGTACTTCACACTCCTGCTGAATAAGTGGTTTGAGTTTCTATATTTCTTCTTGTTGCCCACTAAAAAGTGGAAGTGACTAGCTTTGCCACCAAGTGCATTACTTTCCTTGTTACCTGCTAAAAAGTGGAAGTGGCTGGCTTGCCACCTAGAGCATTTCATATTTACTTTTTGTACTTGATTATAACAACTCACACCACTAGAGAAGTGGTAGCTTAGCCAAGTTTTTCAATTGTAAGCCAACCACCATATGCTCACACCTTGCCCACACTAGAATCTAGGTGATCAAAAAGTGGAAAGTGTTCTTTTAGTTAGTGTCATTACTTTCAGTATTTGCAAAGATCCTCTTACACTGCATGCTCTCACTTTGCCCACTCTGGGATCTGGGTGAACAGAAAGTGAAGGGTTGTAATTCAATTGCTTATTTTTGCTTTCCTCTAGTGCTAACAAATGAAAAATTTGTGAATAACTAGGGGTGGGATTTTACAGTGGTATCAGAACTGGTCTTCTTGCTAGCCTATGCTTTCAGTGCTTATTGTTGACAGAAGTTCTCTATGAGTGATAGAGAAATCAAATACTACAATAGAGAGCAGAAGAGACAGTAGTTTCAGACACCATCAATTCCCGTTAAAGGGACATTTTCAGAGGTTCTCAAAAACCGTGACAGGGCAGTTGAAACCATGGCAGAGAAGGATAAAGGGACAACCTAGCCAAAGAGCCCAGATGCTAGAGCTAAGAGAAAGTTTGATACCATGATGGACATGATGTCCCAATTGCTGGCCAAAATGAATCAAAACATGACTCCCATTCAGCAGTGCCAGAATACAAAAACTGGCTCCTCTAATGTGAATCCAAATGAGAGACCAAGTGGTCAAACTGTTGAAGTGACTAGGGGATTGGCCCCTAGACCTCTCCAACCTACCTTCACTCGAAGGGAGGAACCGCCAACTAATGAAGTAAGGAATAGCTACATGGAGTATGTGACCCTTCCTGCAGAGATCCATGAGATTCTATCATTGGACCAATTCATGAACCAGAAGAAGAGAGGCGACAGAAGATATGAGAATCGTGCTCCTATGCGCCCAAGGGATTTCCAGCAAACCCTTGTGAAGGTGACCTTAGCTCATTTCGATGGAAGTGATAAGTGTTTTGCAAGATCATGGGTCTAGAAGCTCGATAACTACCTCTCATTGAGGCCAATGCCAGAACAAGATGCCATCAAGTTTGTTACATTACATTTGGATGGGGTTGCCCATGAATAGTGGTATCACGGTTTGATCACTCTTGGCCATAACCTCATTGTTGCCTATGATGAGTTCACCAACAAACTCACCAAGAGATTTGACACCAAAGATCCCGAGGTGAAATTCTATCAGCTTGCACTACTGAAGCAACATGGCTCACTTGGCACTTATATTTCTAAATTTCAAAGGCTTTCCGTGATGGTGCCCAACATCATTGAAAGGAGACTTGTAGTCCTATTCTCAAAAGGGGCTAATGGAACCATTGAAGGAGTAGGTGAAGGCTTTCAATCCACCAATGCTTGCAAAGGCAGTCAAAAAATCTAGAAGCATGGAGTTGGCTGCCCCTAGGCCAAAATTTCAGTCCAAGCCATTTTCACGTAGGAGGGATAAGAGGCCTTTTCACAAAGATTCAAATCAGACCAATAAGTTCCTTTCTCAGATAGATGATGACCTCCGTAATGAGCTCAAAAGAAAGAAACTATGCTTCACTTGCAAGGAACCATAGGCCCCAAGACACAAGTGCTTCAAAAGAGGCAAATCTCATCATATGGAGGTGTATTCTACTGATGAATCAACATCTGATTTTTTGGAACAGCAGTCTGATATGGAGGAGAAAGAAGAAGAAAAGGCTCTAGAAGAGGTAGAAAAAGACCAAGAAAGTGGGAGTGCATTTGCCCAACTTTCTAGCTTTCAAAAGGATGAGTCATTTAGAGTTCATGGAGTGCTTGGTGGGCAGCGTATTGTTGCTCTAATTGATACTAGAGTGACACATAATTTCATTGATGAAGGGGTAGTTGCAAAGAGAGGCCTTAAGACAGAAGAATTTGAAGGTTTCAAGGTCATGGTGGCTGGTAGCTTTATTATCACTTGCACTCGCAAGATATCTAATATGTCTATCTGATTGGGTAACTATGAAGTCATAGATGACTTCTATGTGGTGAGCATTGGTGATACTGATGCAGTGCTTGGTATTCAGTGGCTGCGATCTCTTGGAGAGATCACTTTGAACCTTCAGACCATGGAGTTGAAGCTCACATCAAAAAGGAAGAAGGTGGTTTTGAGAGGGATGTCAAACATCAAACAAAGGCCCTCGTATTGTTTCATTCAAGAGGATGGAAAGGCTAATTCGTCATGACATGGTTGAGTGGGCAGCAAAATGTTTGATCATGCCTTCCAATAGAGGATAAAAGACATTACCATCCTGATGTGCAATCCTTGATCTCAAAACGGAGTAAGGTGTTTGGCAGTATACCTCCAAGGAGACCTCCTAAAAGGAGGATTGAGCATGTCATTGAGCTTGAGGAAGGAGCAAAACCAATCATAACTACTCCATATCAGTATCCAAAAACGTAGAAAGATGAGATAGAAAAAGTCATCAAAGAACTCTTGGATATGGGTCACATTTTCCCAAGCAACAGTCCTTTTACTTTTGTTGTGGTTTTGGTGAAGAAAAAGGATGGCACTATGTGCAAGTGCATAGATTATCGGGCCCTCTACTAGAAAACAATCAAAAACTGATATCCTATTTGAGGATTGATGAGCTCTTGATGAGCTACATGGAGCAATTTACTTCTCTAAAATTAGATCTCAGATCAAGCTACCATCATATCAGAATGAGAGAAGCAAATATTGAGAAGACTGCCTTCAAAGGCCATTTTGGGCATTTTGAGTTCCTAGTCATGCCCTTTGGGTTGACTAATGCAACCACGACCTTCCAGTCTTGCATGAACAGGGTGTTCCAAAAGCAATTGAGAAAGTTTGTGCGTATCTTCTTCGATGACATCCTAATCTACAGTAAAACATGGGAAGAGCATCTTAAGCACTTGGAGGAGGTGTTTAGCATTCTAGAGTCTAAGTCTTTGTTTGCAAAAGAATCCAAGTGTGAATTTGGAATGACCAAGCTTCTCTATCTCGGTCATGTGATCAGCTCTAAGGGGGCCAGTGTTGATCAAGAGAAGATTAAGGCTATTTTGGACTGGCCTCCACCAAAAAACCTCTCTCAATTGAAGGGTTTTTTGGGGCTTTGTGGATTCTACAAAAGATTTGTGAAGGTTTACTCTCAGATGGCTGCTCCTCTCACAGATCTCACCAGAAAGGGGGTATTTGCTTGGTCAAAAAAAGCACAGAAGGCCTTTCATTGGATCAAGCAGCTCATGAGTTCACGTCTTGTTTTGGCTATACCAGACTTCTCCAAGCCATTTGAGTTGCAATGTGATGCTTCTGGAGAAGGTGTTGGTGATATCCTAATGCAAGACAAGCATCCTATTGTCTTTGAGAATAGAAAATTGAGGGGTGTAGAGAAGACATATTCTATCTATGACAAGGAGATGCTTCCTATTATGCACGCCTTGGCCAAATTTAGGCAGTATTTGGTTGGGAGCAAGTTCATTGTGAAGACGGACCACAACAGTCTCAAGCACTTCATGCATCAGAAGGATCTTAATTATAGACAGCAGAAATGGGTGAGTAAGCTCCAAGCTTATGATTTTGACATCAAGTATGTCAAAAGGAAGAATAACAATGTGGTGATGCCTTATCAAGAAGGCCACACTTGAGTTCATTGGTAGAGATTACTACTGATTGGAAGGATCTGATTATTGCAAAGTATGCTAAGAATTGTTTTGCTTCCAGCATAGTTGATAGTACCTTGCATGATGAAAGGTACAAGTTGGTAGATGATTTGATATTGTATAAGGATAGAAACTTCTTGGTGCAAAAATCAAAGCTCAAAACAAAGGTTCTACAATCATTTCATGGCATTCCCTTGGCTGGTCACCAGGGGTATTTCAAAACATATAGGCAAATTTGAGAGAGATTTTCATGGAAGGTGCTCAAGGATGAGGTTCTTTGCTATGTTAAGGAGTGTCCAATCTGCCAACTGAACAAAATAAATGAGCACACATTTCTAGCTAGTTTGTTGCAGCCCTTGCCCATTCCCGATCAAAAATAGGAAAGTATCTATATGGACTTCATCATGAGCTTGCCTAAGGTGCAAGGGAGAGATTGCATCTATGTTATTGTTGACATATTGACAAATTTTGCTCATTTCTTCGCCATTGCCAGCTCATTTACAATAGCTCAAGTTGTTGATTTGTTCTTCAGAGTGGTGTTTAGATTGCATGGGCTGCCTAAGAATATTGTGAGTGATAGGGAGAGCAAGTTCCTAAGCACTTTTTGGCAGGAGATTTTTAGATTGAGTGGTACAATAATCACTCCAAGCATTAGTTATCACCCACATATGGATGGGAAAACTAACATTATGAACAAGTGGTTGGAAGGTTATCTCAAAAATTATGTCTCAGGGCAGTCGAAGCCTTGGGTGAGAAGGCTTCATTTGGGAGAGTATCGCTATAACTCTTCTTAACACATGTCTATCAAAATGTCTCCTTTCATGGCTTTGTATGGGTATGAGGCTCCTAGCTTCATTGATTTGTTATTTGGTGACAGTAGGGCCCCTTAAATGATGGATATGTTGCAGTAGAGTCAAGACATTTTGAGATCATTGAAGGGAAATCTTCTCCATACCCAAAATCAGCAGAAGATATATGTTGATCAACAGCGTATAGAATGCACAATTGAGGTTGGGGATATGTAGAAACCCTTGTTTCCCCTATCTTCTGAATCTGACTGTTTTTTGTTTGTTTTTGAAGATTTTGGGTTTTTTGTGATTTTTGAGCATAAATGAAATAATGAGATTTTGCAAAGAATTGATAATAAATTCAATAAAAATCATTCAACTCTGGAAACAATAGTATCTAATGAAAATACTGATGCCAGTCTATTTATTTGCCTTCTGGAATGATTACAAACAGGATCCAATAACATGCAATCAAAAAGGCAGTGATATTTTAATGAAAGAACCTGATATTTTGCAGCAATAAATTATCTTCAAGAAAAAGTACGGCTGAAAGAATATCCACTTCCTCCTTCCGTAAATGACTGCAGATGATGCTGGGAAGATGCGCACCTCCAGTAAAGAAGTTACAGAGCATAAGATGAAGGCGTTTCTCCTTAATGAAGAAGTACGGCTTATTCAAGATGGTACGGCCCTGCTGTATGAAGGTACGGCTGCAGCAGCAAGTACAAATGTACGGCACTTGATTTGCAGTGTCCAAATCTCAATAAAAATGACGCCTCAAGGTAAGAATCCTTTTGGAATAAATATAGACTGAAAACCCTGAAGATGAAATCAGCTGTGAAGCTCTGTGATCTCTCTTGGATGAAGAAATCTCTTTGCCTGGCAATAAATCGGATGATATTTCACAACCTCTGAATTGCTTTCACTGGAGATGGCTCGTTCCCCAATGCTCTGAGACTGAAACCCTTGGCTTCCGTGCTCTGGTTGAAGACTTGCTCAAATTTCAATAATCAATAACATAATAAGCTCGAATTTCAATGCAAAACCTTATACTCCTTGAAAAGTACGATTTTCCTCAATTAGGGATCATTAAAATAAATTCAAACTTCCTCATTTAATTTTTCAATAGTTTTTAAATCACATTTTAATTATAAAATATAATTAAAATGGCCCCTTCCATGATGGGCGACCCCTTCAGCCAAAATCACTTAAATTATAATATTTAAAATATTATAACTTTCTAATATAAGCTCCAAAAATTAATATTTAATTAAATCAATTAAATATTAATATCTCTCTCGATATATACCCGATGCACGAACCGTCTGAAGCTGACGAATAAGGAAGTGATTCTGCACGTGATCAAACCCTACTGCTAAAAATAGTAGGGGTGCTCCGCTGAGTGCCAAAAACTGCTAAAAATAGCAATCCGAGCAAAAGTGTCCAAATGAGCCTGAACGAAAGCCAACTGATAACAAACTGACAACTGAAGCCAAGCCAAGCTCCATCAAGACCCTCTATCCATCCCATCAGCCTACGAGGGTCGCATAATAGGCTAATCGTGAGCTCTGAGAGATGTCAACTAGAAGGGGACATGACAGTCCGCCCCTCTGAAATTGCTTGTCCTCAAGCAATCTCAACTCCGGATGCTGCAGAATATCTTCGCTCTTCCATGTAGCATCCTCACTGGCAAATCTCTCCATTTCACCTAATATTCCTGATAGTCCCTCACTGTCTCTCGTACTCGGATAGACTTCGGTACTAAAATCAACTTTCCCTCATCATCTAAGGGAGGTAAAACTTCGAGAAGGTACCACCACGATGTCCCTAACGCCTTCTTGAGACATGACACATGAACATTGTGGACCCACCCCTGGAAGCTCAAGCTCAAAGCCACCTCTCAAAAGCCTGGATCCGAAAGGACCGTAATACCGTGGCTTAAGCTTCTCGGATCCACTCTTCCTGAGAGTAGACGGTGGGCTGCAGCATAAGATAAACCATGTCACCCACCTCAAAATGCCTCTCACGTTCTCGCGATCTGCGTGCTTTTGCTGATTTTGTGCCTTGGCAATATTTTCCTTGAGAGCCCTCATAGTATCCTGACTCTCCTGCAACAAGTCTCCAGCACTCGGCACTCTACTGTCACTCAGTAGCAAATCCAGAAAACTCGGCGCCTCATAACCGTACAACGCCATGAAAGGGTGACATCTGAATGGTCATATGGAATGTCGTGTTGTAGCAATACTCACATAAATGAATCCATTTGACCCATGCCTTCTGCTGCCCTGCAATATAGTTCCTGAGGTAACCTTCCACCCACTTATTCACTATCTCCGTCTGCCCATCGGTCTGTGGTGGTAACTGGTGCTCGATGTAAGCTCGGTCCCACAGAGTCTGAACACCTCGCAGAAGTGACTCAAGAACCGACTATCTCTGGCTCACTATGCTCGAGGCAACCCATGTAGAACAGATACCTCGGAAAAGACCTGCGCCACCATTGTAGCTGCGTGGCCAGGTAGTGGTAATCGGAAAGAAGTGGGCATACTTCGTCAGCCGATCCACAACCACATATATGCAATCTCGTCCTTGGGCTTTCGGCAAGCCCGTAATGAAGTCCATCGACAAGCATTCCCACTTCCTGTCAGGAATCGGAAGTGGCTGCAATAAACCTGCCAGGTACGTGTTCTCCTGCTTGTTCTGCTGACAAACAGGGCACTCACGCACATACTGAAGAACATCTGCCTTAAGTCCTTTCCATGTGAATCTCTCCCGAATCTGTCTGTAGGTTTTGAAATACCCGGGATGTCATGCTGCAGGCACATCATGAAAGGCTCGCATGATAATGTTCTTCACCTCTGAACCTGGGATCAAATAAATCTTGTTCTTGTAAATGATCAAGTCATTCACAAGTGTATATCTAGTGTCAATCGTCGATCCCTCTACAATGTTGGATGCCCATGTATCCTTGGCATACTCGGCCACAATCATATGCCTCCAATCCTCTGAAATGTGAACCATAGAGCTCAAATGAGGCCTGCGTGAAAGAGCATCAGCTACTACATTCTGTGTACCTTTGATATATGAGATATCAAAGTCATAGGCCTGCAATTTACTAACCCACTTCTGTTGACGATCATTGAGATCTCGCTGCCCTAGGAAGTGTCTCAAACTGTTGTGATCAGTTTTGATGCAAAATTTGCTGCCAACAAGATATTGTCTAAATTTTGCTAAGGCATGCATTATAGCGAGCATCTCCTTATCATAAATGCTGTAGAGTCTCTCTGGCCCTCTGAGTTTACGACTCTCATACACAATAGGGTGCTTGTCCTGCATAAGCACCGCTCCAATGCCCTCCCCTGATGCATCGCACTGAAGCTCAAAAGGCTTTGAAAAGTCTGGTAGTGCCAACACAGGGCATGTAGTCATCAACTCCTTAAATCTCGCAAAACATTCCTATGCCTCAGGAGTCCAACAAAATGCACCCTTTTTCAGCAAATCTGTCATAGGGGCTGCATGACGTGAATAACCATTCACGAATCTGCAATAGAACCCACACAAACCTAGGAATCCTCGCAGCTGTGTAAGGTTTGCCGAAGTCAGCCAGTCTATAATAGCGTGGATCTTCTCAGGATCCATCCGCACTCCCTCTGCACTGATAATATGACCTAAGTATAACAATTCGGTCATCCCCAAATCACATTTGGACTCCTTGGCGTACAAGGACTCCCTCTCCAGAATACTGAGCACGGTCTCCAGATGAGCCAAATGCTCCTGCCAAGTCCTGCTGTAAATAAGGATATCATCGAAAAAAACCAATACAAATCTCCTCAGCAGTGAATGGAAAACCCTGTTCATCGTGGACTGAAAAGTAGCTGGAGCGTTAGTGAGCCCAAATGGCATCACCACAAACTCGAAGTGCCCACAATGACAACGGAAGGCAGTCTTCTCGATGTCCTGCTCACGAACCCTGATCTGATGATATCCTGACCTTAAGTCTATTTTCATGAAGTAGCATGCACCATGGAGCTCATCAATAAGCTTGTCTATACGAGGTATCGGATACCTGTTTTTAATAGTCCTCTTATTCAGGACTCTATAGTCTATGCACATGCGTAAGGTGCCATCCTTCTTCTTTACCAAAACTACTGAAGAAGCGAATGGTGATTTGCTAGGTCGAATGTGACCCATAGCAAGTAACTCCTTGATCGTTTTCTCGATCTCATCTTTCAGCCGCTTGGGATGTCTATAGGGCGTAATCATAACGGGCTTAGCGCCCTCCTCAAGCTCAATAATATGCTCAATGCCCCTGTCTGGAGGTCTCCCTGGTGGAATATCATTGAATACCTTATCATGCTTGATTCTCAACTGCTGTATGTCGGGATGATATTCAGTCTTCTGCTGTCCCTCCTATATAGGTGCCAGTGTGCCCTCAGCAGCCCACTCTACCATGTCGTGTCGCATGAGTCTCTCCATCCGACGAAAAGAAATTGTTTTGATGTTGCTGTCCCGTATTGCCTTTAGAATGTGTGTCTTCCCATCGACATCAAAACGGATCTCCATGTCCTTAAGACGAAGAGTGACTTCCTCAAGTGAATGAAGCCACTTCATACCCAAGACCAAATCGATATCTCCCATGTTCACTACATAGTAATCAGCCTTGAACTCATAATTGTTCAAGCGTAAGGGGAGATCCTTGATCATGCGTTCACACCTAAGAGTGTAACCGTCGGCCACCTTAACCCTAATGCCTTCGAACTCCTCAGTGATGAATCCGCGTTTCTCAACAAATCTAGCATCGATGAAATTGTGTGTGGCTCCTGTATCAAGAAGGGTAATGACCCTCTGTCCTGCCAACACTCCACGAATCCTGAAAGAACCCTCCTGCTGAATGCTAGATAGGCGTGCCTCCTGTATCTAAAGTTCTGACTCTGCCTCTGCCTTAGGCTCTAAAGCCTCTAACTCTAACTCCTCAGAACTCTCCTGCTGTTCGGAATTCTCTTACTCCGAATCCTCATAATACGCCCACATCACTCGATTTGCCTTGCCCTTAGGCCTCAAAGGACAATCGTGATTGGCATCATAGGGACCTTTGCAGTAGAAGCAAAGCTTCTTCCTGCGTAGATCATTAAGGGCCTCTCGATCCAAAGGTGGTGCTGCTGATTTACCCTTTGAATCATTCTTAAAATCTGATTTTTCTTTGTTAAAATCAGACTTCTCTCTGTTTTTGTTAAAGCCCTTATTGTCCTTGAAAGAAGAATTGTTTCTGGAGTTGAATCTACTGGACGGTGCTGCCAACTCCATACTACGAGCTTTCTTCATCGCTTCTTGTAACGAAGGAGGATTAAAGGCTTTGATCCAACCTCTCAATGGCTCTGTCAAACCCTCCATGAAAAGCACTACCAGTCGCCTCTCTGAAATATTCGGAACCATAACTGATAACTTCTGAAAGTCACCAATATACGACTCCAAACTGCCACTCTGTCTCAACTGAGCCAAGTCTCTGAAGTAGGATTCTGGATCCTTCCTGTCAAACCGCTCCACCAACCTGTCAACAAACTCCTGATATGATGTGATCCGGTCATGTTGTAGTGTCACCATCTTGTGGTGCCACCAGTCGTAAGCCACCCCCTCAAGATGCAGTGTCACATATCGGATAGCATCTCTCTCAGCCATCGGACGCAACGTGAGGAATGTATCTAGCTTACTAATCCAGGCCTGTGCTGTGACCTTACCACTACCATCGAACATCGCTAGATTGAGCCTGTTTGTTGCATGCTTCAGATCATTATTCTGGTATCTAGGTCTCCAATCCTGTCGACCTCTGTGGTGCTCTCGCCTCTGTGTAATAAATCTGTCAAAGGTGATCCTCTCTCTAACATCAGGTGGTACTAACTCCCACTCCTCGTTCGCTGCCATAAGTGTATCTGCGAATAACTCCTCATGCTCCTCACCTGCAATAGCCTCATCGGGCTCCTGTCTCATAAAAGTAGGCATAGTGGGCCTATCTGCTGTCCGTGAAACAGTCCTAGGTGCTCTCCGAGATCCTGCATCACTCCTGTTATCCTCACGCTGAGGTGACGGTCTCCTCTGTGTACCCAACCTCTGGATGGCTACTGTCAACTGCTGTAGCACATCGTTGGACTGCCGTTGACCTGCTCGTAAGCCTCTAAGAGTGTCTAAAACCTCTGCATCGTCCTGATCTCTGGGATTATGAGGAATATCTGTTCTAGGAATATCTGTTCTATCACCCATGTTTTCCGGCTGCCGGATCGAACCCTGTTGCCTGTCAATCAAGGCTCGCCTGCTTGTGTAATACCTGTGAGACCCAATCTGTTGTGGCTGCATAAGACTGCTAAACCCTCAGGATGGCAAGATTTAGCTCTAATACCACTGTAGAAACCCTTGTTTCCCCTATCTTCTGAATCTGACTGTTTTTTGTTTGTTTTTGAAGTTTTTGGGTTTTTTGTGATTTTTGAGCATAAATGAAATAATGCAATTTTGCAAAGAATTGATAATAAATTCAATAAAAATCATTCAACTCTGGAAACAATAGTATCTAATGAAAATAGTGATGCCAATCTATTTATTTGTCTTCTGGAATGATTACAAACAGGATCCAATAACATGCAATCAAAAAGGCAGTGATATTTTAATGAAAGAACCTGATATTTTGCAGCAATAAATGATCTTCAAGAAAAAGTACGGCTGAAAGAATATCCACTTCCTCCTTCCATAAATGACTGCAGATGATGCTGGGAAGATGCGCGCCTCCAGTAAAGAAGTTACAAAGCATAAGATGAAGGCGTTTCTCCTTAATGAAGAAGTACGTCTTATTCAAGATCGTACGGCCCTGCTGTATGAAGGTACGGCTGCAGCAGCAGCAAGTACAAATGTACGACACTTGATTTGCAGTGTCCAGATCTCAATAAAAATGACGCCTCAAGGTAAGAATCCTTCTGGAATAAATATAGACTAAAAACCTTGAAGATGAAATCAACTGTGAAGCTCTGTGATCTCTCCTGGATGAAGAAATCTCTTTGCCTGGCAATAAATCGGATGATATTTCACAACCTCTGAATTGCTTTCACTGGAGATGGCTCGTTCCCCAATGCTCTGAGACTGAAACCCTTGGCTTCCATGCTCTGGTTGAAGACTTGCTCGAATTTCAATAATCAATAACATAATGAGCTCGAATTTCAATGCAAAACCTTATACTCTTTGAAAAGTACGATTTTCCTCAATTAGGGATCATTAAAATAAATTTGAACTTCCTCATTTAATTTTTCAATAGTTTTTAAATCACATTTTAATTATAAAATATAATTAAAATGGCCCCTTCCATGATGGGCAACCCCTTCAGCCAAAATCACTTAAATTATAATATTTAAAATATTATAACTTTTTAATATAAGCTCCAAAAATTAATATTTAATTAAATCAATTAAATATTAATATCTCTCTCGATATATACCCGATGCACGAACCGTCTGAAGCTGATGAATAAGGAAGTGATTCTGCACGTGATCAAACCCTACTGCTAAAAATAGCAGGGGTGCTCCGCTAAGTGCCAAAAACTGCTAAAAATAGCAATCCGAGCAAAAGTGTCTGAATGAGCCCGAACGAAAGCCAACTGATAACAAACTGACAACTGAAGCCAAGCCAAGCTCCATCAAGACCCTCTATCCATCCCATCAGCCTACGAGGGTCGCATAATAGGCTAATCGTGAGCTCTGAGAGATGTCAACTAGAAGGGGACATGACAAGATATGGTCTATCTAAGACTCCAGCCATACAAATAGTTCACTCTCTAGAAGAGTGGAGTAGAGAAGCTTAAGCCACATTTTTATGGGCCTCTCAAGATCACCAAGAGAGTTGGGGAGGTGGCTTATAAGTTGGAGCTACCAATGAGTAGCAAGGTTCACAATGTCTTCCACGTGTCACGCCTCAAGAAGGCAATTAGGCACAATGTTGTTGCTTCTTCTAATTTGCCTCCATTTGATGAGGAGGGACAGTTGGTTTTGGTGCCAGAGGCAATTATTGATTTCAGAGAGTGTTCCTTGAGGAGGACTATTAGAGAGTATTTGGTGAAGTGGAAGAATCTACCAGTTGAGGATGCTACCTAGGAGGATGAGCAAAACTTTGCAACATTCGGACTTGCGATTGCTTGAGGACAAGCAATCTTGGGGAGGGAGGACTCTAATGTCCTCTTCTCAATCCTAGTCAATTTTGTGACCGTTAGCCTATCTCTAGACACCCGTAGGCTACTCAAAGGCAATATTAGGGTTTTCAAAATTCTTGGAGGTTTCATGTCAGTTTTTCAGGAGTTCTTGTAGGTGTTTTCCAGTATGATTTTTGGGTCTTTCTACGTTTTTCAAGAGCTTTGGTGGGCAGTCATTGCTATTTTTAACATTGTTTATTTTAGACTTTACTTTTTTTAGTAAGTTACGATGGCTACCCAAAATGTGCTCATTTTGAGTTTGTAGTCACTTACTATTTTTAGCAGTATGCTATTTTTAGTAACTACCATTTCTAGTTGTGGGTTCTAGCAACAATTCAACACTGGGTTACTATTTTTGGCAATGTGGTAGTGTAGTATTTGGCATCTTGATATTCTCAGCAGTGCCTCTCCCAACATTCTTGGAGTCTGAAAATGGAAGGTTTGCAACTTAAGTTGATGTTTTATTGTTGAGTTGCTTTTTGGCCCCCACGCCTAGGTTGAGCAACTTAAGTTGTTTTTAAAAAGGGGCTCATGGGTTGGACGCCTATCTTATGTTTTTAAATGATAAATTTATGCAATTTGAGTTGGACGCCTAAAGTTGAAGACAAGTGATTTTATGAATATTTTATTGCTCCTTGAGGTTGGTGTCCCATTTTGGAAGGAATTGTAATTCAAACTTTTGGGTCTTGAGCTTATTTATATGCCCTCTCAGGTCCTCATTTGGTTAGGCTATCTTGATGTAAGGAAGTGCTACCAGATTGCAAAGTGACTCTTGGGCTTTGAGGATGAAATCCTTCCAAGCAAACTTCAGTTTCGAGATTGAAAGATATCTCCTAGCTAAACAGTGTTGCAGCTTCATCTCAGGAGTTGCAGTTGAGCTTTCTATGGTGATGGCTTTCATTATGCTTTTAGTTTTTGTTGGACTTGATGTTTTTCTAGGATATTTTGGTGTTGGTGTGAGTGTGTGTTAGTTTGTAGTCAAAAGACTCTTTTGGAGTTTTTATCAAATTTTCATGTTATTGGTTTATGTATGGCTGACCCATGTTTTTGCTCATACTAAATGAAGGGAATGAGATCTTTTTGTGGGTACAAAATATAATGTCCCCTCATCAGTAGTAGTTGCATTGGATGACCGTTAGCCTATCTCGGAGGCCCGTAGGCTAATCGGAGGCAGAATTAGCGTTTCCATTTTTCTAGGAAGCTTCTTCCGAGCTTTCAAGGGATTGCATGCAGAATTTTGGCAGAGGGATTTCTAGGTCTTTTTGGGTTTTTCAAGGGCTTCATAATGGTATAACATGCATTTTCATCAGAGGACATTTTTGGACTTACTATTTTTAGTAAGTTACGATGACTACGAGGTTTGTGCTCTAACGGAGTTTGGAGTCAATATTTTTAACAATATGCTATTTTTAGTAAATGTTATTTTTGGCGATGCAATCTTAGCAACAATTCAACAATTCAGTACTCAATGTCTATTTCTAGCAAAGCAGAATATGCAGGATGTGTCTCCAACTTTCTTGGAGCCTGTTTTGGCAACTTAATAACTTAAGTTATAGTTTATTGTGCCTTTTTGGCCCCCAATGCCTAGAAATGATAACTTAAGTTGTTTTCAAAGTGTGTTTCATCTTTGGGAATTCAAGTTGATGTAAAAGATTATTTTAATCTCCTTCATGTGGGTGTCCCTTTTGAAGGGAAATGATAATTCAAATTTATGGGTTGGAAAAGCTATTTATAAAAAGGCCTTGCCTCTTCATTTGGTATCCATTATTCATCTTATAACGAAGTGCTGCCAGATTTTATCTAGACTCTTGCTTTGGGGTTGGAACACCTCCTAGCCTTCCTCGATTTCAGGCTTGAGAGATAGCTCCTGGCTGATCAGTGACTGCTTCTTCATTCTGAGGTTGCAGACAGAGCTTCATTAGAGATGGCTTCATTTGGCGTCTTCTAATTTTTGTGTGGTAGTGAGTTTGCCTTCAGTTTTTGCTCAATTTGGTGTGTTTTCTTCAGTTTTCATGTTGCTGGTCTAGAGTATGGCTGTAGCATGTTTTGATTTACATCTTTTTGAGGAGTGCAGTGATTTTTGTGGGTACTGACTCATTGGATTCCTAGCTCCTAGGCTCCCCTATGCTCCTATTTTGGTGATTTTAGATGGTGTTTTTGATTTTTGCTTGAGGTCGTCCTTCTCAAGGAAGTTATACCATTTGTTGTTTGTGCCTTGGGATGTGTGCTAAAATAATAAGTGATGTATGGAGTGTTTTTGTTGTTGGAGATTGGACGCCTAGCCTCTAGGCATCTATTGCTTTCTGTTTAGGGACATTTTGCTTTCTGTTTAGGGACATTCGAAGAAGATTTGAGGGAGATACGAGCATTTTGGTGTTTCTAGGGCTTGCTGCTCTAAAAATCAGAATGCTGCAATTCTATATCAAACCTGGTATTTCCTTCATTTTGTCATAATTCCTTGATGGTTATCTTTGTATTTGCCTTGGTGAATATTGTCTATCATTTGGGCTTTCAAGTTGCTAAGATTAACTCAATTTCATTGTAAAAGAACTTAATATTGTAACGTTGATTCAATAGTACTGATCAACTCTTTCATTTTTGTTCTTTACTTTCATTGAGGCTGGCTTGCCGCCTTGTTGTTTCCACTTTGTTACCCGCTAAAATGTGGAAGAGGCTAGCTTGCCACCTAACTACTTTCATTTTCTATATTGGTTGGCTTTCCACCAATATCATTGTATTTCTAACTTTTTCAGCTATAGCTAGCAGATCCCCTTACACTGTATGCTCTCATCTTGCCCACTCCAAGATCTAGGTGATCAAAAAGTGAAGGGTTGCATTCCAAATTGCTTATCTTTCATTAAGCTAACATTAATGGGTGAAGTTCTTGTGTTAAAAATCAAAGAAAAAACTAAGGGGGATATTACAGTGGTATCAGAGTTGGTCATCCTGCCAACCTGTGCTTTCAATGATCAATTTGTCAGATGAGTGATAGAGAAACTAGATACTACAAGAGAGAGTTGAGGAGACAACAGTTTTAGACCCCACCAGTTCCGGAAGAGGATACTTTTTCATAGGTTCTAAGGAACCGCGATATTGCAGTTGAGACCATGTCAGATAGGGAGAAGGGTCCAGCCCATGAGGAAGATAGGGATGCTAGAATTGAGAGAAAGTTTGATATCATGTTGGACATGATGTCTCAGTTGCCAACTAAGATGAATCAGCAAGTTACTCCGATGCAGCAGAACACAGAAACTGAAAACTGTAGCTCTAATACAAATCCAAGAGGGACACCTATCGGTCAACATGTTGAGGTAACTAGGGGATCAGCCTCTAGACCTCTTATTCCTACCTTTACACCAAGGGGGGAACCACTTGTTGAGCCTGAAGTACCTATGCCAGATGAAGTAAGGAATACCTACATGGAATATGTTTCCCTTCTTGTTGAGATTTGTGAGATTCTATCATTGGATCAGTACATGAACCAAAAGAAGAGAAGAGGTGGAAGAGTTGAGAATCGTGCTCCTGTACCTCCAAGAGATTTCCAACAAGCTCTTGCGAAGGTGACTTTGGCTCACTTTGATGGAAGTGATAAGTGTTCAACAAGATCATGGGTTGAAAAGCTTGACAACTACCTCTCACGAAGACCAATGCCAGAATAAGATGCCATCAAGTTTGCTACCTTGCACACTTCGATGGGGCTGCCCATGAGTGGTGGTATCACAGTTTGGTCACTCTTGGCCATAACCTTATTTGTACTTATGAGAAGTTTACTAACAAACTCATTTAGAGGTTTAATACCAAGGATCCTGAGATCAAGTTTCGTGAGCTTGCACAATTAAAACAACATGGTTCACTTGATTCATACATTGCAGATTTCCAAAGGCTTTCCGTGATGGTGCCCAACATCATTGAAAGAAGGCTTGTAGTCGTGTTTTCCAAAGGACTAATGGAACCATTAAAGGGCGGGTGAAAGCATTTGATCAACCAACTCTTGATGAAGCAATCAAGAAATCTAGAAGCATGGAGTTGGCTTCCCCAAGGCCAAAATTTTAGTCTAGGACTTTTGCTCACAAGAAAGACAAGAAACATTCTTCAAACCAGACCAAAAAGTTTCATTCTAAGATGGATGATGAACTTCGTGAAGAGCTCTGAAGAAAGCAATTATGTTACACTTGCAGAGAACCATGGATGTAAGGGTCACAAGTGCTTCGTAAAAGACCATTCCCATCACATGGAGGCATATTCTGATTCTAGATCAAAATCTGATATATCAGTACAGTAGTCTGATTCTATAGACAGCAATGAAGAAAAAGCTCCAAAAGTGTTGGATAAGGACCAAGGAAGTGGGGATGCATATGCCCAACTTTCTTGTTTTAAGAAAAATGAGTCTTTCAGAGTCCGTGGAGTGCTTGGAGGGCAGCAAATCGTTGCTCTAATTAACACTGCAGCAACACATAATTTCATTGACGAAGGGGTGGTTGCAAAGAGAAGCCTTAAAACGGAAGAGTTTGAAGGTTTTAAGGTAATGGTGGCTGATGGTTTTACTATGTCTTACAACCAAGAAATCTCCAATATGTCTATGGAGTTGGGTAACTACGAAGTCAAGGATGACTTCTATGTGGTTGGCATTAGAGATATTGATGCAATGCTTGGCATTTAGAAGCTGCGATCTCTTGGAGAGATCACTTTGAATTTGCAAGCCATGGAGTTGAAGTTTTCATTAGATGGGAAGGTGGTGGTATTAAGAGGGATGTCAAATGGAGGCCCTCGTATTGTGTCATTTAAGAGGATGGAAAGGCTGATGTGTCATGATCAAGTTGAATAGGCAGCAGAGTGCTTAATCTTATCTTCCGATCCTATTGAAGATAAGAGACACTACCATACAGATATTCAATCTTTGATCACTAAGAAGGGTAAGGTGTTTAGCAATATACCTCCTGGGAGACCTCCTGAAAGGGGCACTGAGCATGTCATAGAGCTCGAAGAAGGAGCCAACCCTATCATTACTACTCCATACCGGTACCCCAAGAAGCAAAAAGATGAGATTGAGAAGGCAATCAAAGAACTCTTGGACATGGGTCACATTCACACAAGCAAGAGTCCCTTTGCTTCTACGAATGTTTTGGTCAAGAAGAAGGATGGCACTATGCGCATGTGCGTAGATTATCATGTCTTGAATCAAAAGACGATCAAAAACCAATATCCCATACCCAAGATTGATGAGCTACATGGAGCTATGTACTTTTCCAAGATTGATCTCAGATCAAGCTACCATCAAATTAGGATGAGGGAATCAAATATAGAGAAGACTACTTTCAAATGTCATTTTGGGCATTTCGAGTTTTTAGAAATGCCCTTTGGATTGACTAATGCACCAGCTACCTTTCAGTCCCGTATAAACAGGATATTTCAGAAGCAGTTGAAGAAATTTGTGCTTATCTTCTTCGATGACATTCTCATCTTCAGTAAGTCATGGGAAGAGCATCTAAAGCACTTGGAGGAAGTGCTTAGCATCTTGGAATCTGATGAACTATTTGCTGAGTCTGAATGTGAATTTGGAATGACAGAGCTGCTATACCTTGGGCATGTGATCAGCTCTAAGGGAGTTAGCATTGACCCAAAGAAGATTAAGGCTATCTTGGATTGGCCTCCAAAGAACCTACCACAGTAGAAGGGTTTTTTGGGACTTTGTGGATTTTACAAGAGGTTTGTGAAGAGATATTCTCAAATGACTGCCCCTTTTACTGATCTCACCAAAAAAGGGGCATTCGCATGGTCAAAGAAAGCACAAGTGGTATTTGATAGATTCAAGTAGCTCATGAGTTCATGTCCTGTGTTGGCCATACCTAACTTCTCCAAGCCATTTGAGTTGTAGTGTGATGCTTCAGGGGAAGGAGTTGGGGTTGTTCGAATGAGAGCAAAAAATTGAGGGGTGTTGAGAGGACTTACTCAATCTATGACAAGGAGATACTTGCAATCATGCATGCTTTGGCCAAGTTCAAACAGTACTTGGTTGGGAGCAAGTTCGTAGTTAAGATTGATTATAACAATCTTAAACATTTCATGTATCAAAAGGACTTGAATGAGAGGCAACAGAAGTGGGTGAAAGCATTTGATCAACCAACTCTTGATGAAGCAATCAAGAAATCTAGAAGCATGGAGTATGTCATAGGGAAGAACAACATTGTGGCTAATGCCTTGTCTAGAAGGCCACACTTGAGCTCTTTGGTTGAGATCACTGCTGATTGGAAAAAGCAAATTATTGCAAAGTATGCCAAAAATCAGTTTGCTACCAGCCTAGTAGAGGGTACTTTGCATGATGAGAGGTATCAATTAGTTGATAGTTTGATACAGTATAAGGATAGGACCTTCTTGGTACCTAAATCTAAGCACAAAAAGAAGATATTACAATCATTTCATGGCATTCCCTTGGCTGGTCATCAAGGGTATTTCAAGACTTATAGGCAGATCCATGAAAGGTTTTCTCGAAAAGGACTCAAGGATGAGGTCCTACACTACATTAAGGAGTGTCTAGTCTGCCAATAGAATAAAAATGAGCACACTCCACCTGCTGGTGTGTTCCAGCCATTGCCCATTCCCAATCAGAAATGGGAAAGTATCTCGATAAATTTCATCACTGGATTGCCAAAGGTGCAAGGGAAGGATTGCATTTATGTTATTCTGGATAGATTGACGAAGTTTGCTCATTTCTTCGCTATTACCAGTTCATTTACAGTAGCTCAGGTTGTTGATTTGGTCTTCAAAGAGGTGTTCAGATTGCATGGGTTGCCAAAAAACATTGAATGATAGGGACAGCAAGTTCCTAAGTACTTTTTGGCAAGAGATTTTCAGATTGAGTAGTACAATGCTCACTCCAAGCACTAGTTATCACCCGCGGACTGATGGACTGACAGAGATTGTGAACAAGTGGTTGGAGGGCTATCTCAAGAATGATGTTTCAAGGCAGCAAAAGGCTTGGGTGAGATGGCTTCATTTGGGAGAGTACTACTTTAACTCTTCCTACCACATGTCTATCAGAATATCTCCTTTCATGGCTCTATATGGGTATGAGGCCGCTAGCTTCGTAGATTTAATGTTTGTTGATGGTAGAGCCCCTCATGTGAGGGATATGTTGCAGCAAAGTCAATACATTTTGAGATCTTGGAAGGATAATCTTCACCATGCACAAAATCAACAGAAGTTGTATGCTAATCAGCAACGAGTTGAGCGCACATTCAAGGTTGGTGACATGGTCTACTTGAGACTCCAGCCTTACATACAATTTACTATCAAGAAGAGTGGAGCAAAGAAATTCAAGCCTCGTTTCTATGGACCTTTCCGGGTCATTAGGAGAGCTGGGGAAGTGGCTTATGAGTTAGACCAACCGGCAAGTAGCAAGGTGCATAATGTCTTCCATGTATCACACCTCAAGAAGGCGCTTGGGCATAATGTTGTTGCTTTGTCAGATTTGCCTCCATTGATGAGGAGGGACAATTGGTTTTGGTTCCAAAGGCAATCATTGATTTCAGAAAAATTGTGAATGATATTAAATTGCCAGAAAATTAAATCCATAATTTACAAATTAAATAATATTAAATTTTAAAACATATAATATTATATTAATAAATCAAAATATTGAACTTTAAACATAATATTTTAAACATATAATATTATATTAATAAATTTAAAATATTGAACTTTAAATATAATATTTTAAACATATATAATATTATATTGATAAATACAAATGGATTTCCTTTCACTCTACGCTAAAATGCCGAAGACACCCACTTCAAACCCTAACCCACGATAGGGAGAGTAGTGCAAGCATCCTAGCTCTACTGCACAGAAGCCTTTTGGCACCTATGGTAGGCACGATGAGGGAAGCATGGTCACCAAATTCACTAGCAGGTTTTCCATTGGAAGCTCAAATCTCTGGAAAGAATGGTGAGGAGAATAGCCTAGTCCCCTTTCTGTGCACAAATCACATCCTGATAATAAACATTGAAGGATTGATCCATGATAAGCAGGAAATTTTAGAGGACCATGCCCTCATTTACAGGTTAGTGAAAACCTAGCCAAAGATTACTAATCTCCATGAATGGATCAAAACAAATTAGGAAAATGGTATGGAGGACAAAATTTGTATCTATCCCTACGCTAGAGGATTTTTCATCCTCGAATTTGATTTTGTTCAAGATAAAGAGGAGGTGGCTAAAAATGGCCCATGGATTTTTCCAGGGGATTTCTTATGCATGAAACCCTAGTTTCCATCCTTCGACCCTCGAATAGAAACTTTCTCTTTTGCATTTCTTTGGTTGTTATTACCTTATCTCCCCCTGCAATTATGGGAGTTTGAGAGCTTGCAGGCCATTGGAAATGGCCTAGGAAAGTACTATCGTGTTTCAAAAGAAACAGCTAATTATGAAAGTTCCACCTGCACACTTTTATGTGTGGAAATGGACCTCACCAAAGACCTTCCAGCAGAGATCTCTTTGAAAGCAGGAAGCAGATGTTGGAGGCAACCATTTGATTATGAAAGAATTGCATTCACATGTAGGAAATTCTTTGCCACTAATCGCTCTATTTCCCAATTTCCAAAAATGAAAGCTCATGGTATGGGAAATCATGCTGCGAGAGGCATACCCACTTGGTATATTGGGGTTGAATCCCACCATTATGTTATACCATCAAGTGCATAGAAAGATTCCAAAATCCTCCCACAATTTCTCATTAGACAGCCTAAAATCAACTACCTCCACTCCTTTTAAATCACAAGACACAATTGTTGGGGATCCATATATGTCTTCTACTAACAAAGGCAATTTAGAGGATTTAACAATGTCACAGGATAAAGCAGACACCAAGAATACAAAAAAATTTGCAACTTCTCTTGTCTTCATGGTTTCATCATTGAACAGTGGTTGTGGGGAGAAAGAAGATAAAATAAAACGGAAAGAACAAAACACATAGCCCCAACCTCAAACAGACGAAGAATGGATAGAGGTTAAGAGGAAGAAAGTTCCCTCTTCAAAAACAATGCATTAGATGATGTTAGGATCATCTACTAAAAAAGTGAACTCTAAAATGTATTTAGGCAACCCTATTTAAAGGGCTACAAATTTTGTTATTATTTTGGTTTTATTTATGGGAGTGGACCCCATGTCCACATCTTATCAAGCGAAAAAAAATATTATATTAATAAATTAAATTTTTTGAATTTTAAATATAATAGTATTAAATATTAAATATTAAAGTTTAGTTCTATTGAATTCCTAATTTTGCATGATTAGTTGTGGGCGAGAAAGAAGGGAAGGCAAACATGAGTTTCCAATCTGCTCTAGATTCAACAGGGGACTCCATCTAAGAGGCTCCAATGATGAGAGGAAGCCTACACTTGGACTGGGGTGATAGCTACTTACCAAAACAATCCATTTGGCTGCCTTGCCATTACATAGGGCATGAGCTCTTTAATTTTTAAATCTGATTTGCAATGTTCAGGAAGGGCTCGCAAATTTTTTTGTGTTCTTATCAGGTGCATTTGGGTTCATCCAAAATGAACCGACAATAATTTGAATGTGTCATATCCATCTTGAACCCTAAAAAAGGCAGAAAAACCCTACTGAACCCTAAAAAAGCCAAAAAAAACCCTACTGAGCCCTAAAAAAAGTCAGAAAAAACCCTTTAAAAAGTGTTTTTCTAGAATATATTTTGTTAAAAAAAATTGTGCCTTTTAATCCATACAGATATAAGGGGATTTCAATGATTTTTCAATAATTCTTTGAAGTCTATCGAGTTTTGAACTTCATGGCCGAGCTTAGGTGGCAACAATGGCAGCATGGCAAAGGGGCATTTCCCTATTGTCCCTATCTCAAAAAATAGCATTTTTAGAAGGGGATGTTTCCCCATGGAACACTACTAAAATGTAAAATAATATTGCTTTCTATACTCAACCTTTTGGAATGCCCTATTCTAAGGAAAAGAGACTTGCAATCCATATGCTTCAAGAGTGTCTTTCTTCTTATACTGTTTTATCTGACATCATCAACAAAAGTATTAACCTCAATAGGAATATTATTCTCTTGTATGCAATCCATAACTCAATTTTTCATTTTGATTCACAAAATATTCACATTCTCCATGCCAACCTTTCTATATATCATCTTTGTTAGACGTTATTGAACCATTTCAATTTTATGGTATGAACTTGTCTTTGCACCTGCAATGTCCCATCAAGGGACAAAAGGCAAGAAATAGAAACAATGATGTGAATATGGGAATCAGAAGCTTGTGGGGAATAAGAAAATTTTACCTTGTAGAGCTTAGGGACTTGATCCGATACCCTAGGGGCAAAATCATAAATGCACTCATAACCTAAGGCACATTCAAGAAAAGTTATTAGTGAGAAAATTACAAATGGTTCAATAAAAATAGCCATATTCATTAATCATATAAATAGGTAGGATTTCCTTGGTACACTGCCCACAAACTAGCTCCAAAAGCCCTTTTAGGCTTTAGCACTTCAAAAATTCTTTTCCATTTTAGTGTGATTTAACTTTTTTAAATGCTTACTTTGTTACATTGGCAGCCTCCAAGATTTAGACTTTGGCACTTCAAATTCTTTTCCGCTATGAACTGTGATTATCTTGAGTGTTTAGATTGCTTCAATTGCAAAAACCTAATGAAATCTTGAATTATGTAGTCACAACTCTTACATCTTTTCTCTGTCACAACTAAAGTTAAGACTTTGTTGATTTGTATCATGCATGCCAAGTTAAATTATTTTGCAATTTTCTTAAGTCATGTTGTGGACAAAAGAGGAACCTTTTTGGCTGAGCACCATGTAAGAATGATTTTGCAATGAATAACTACTCTTAATGCCACTCTTGACTTCCCTATACGACAAACTAACTTCTCTAGGTTTTTCTAGTTATAGCCTATTTGAATATGAAAAATTTGGCTATTTGACAGATAATATGCCCCCTCTTTTATTTCACTCCAAGGTCCAACTATGTAAATCCTTAAAAAAAATATGCATCTACAATATGTTCCTTGAACTTCTAATTTGAATGCTTGCAAGCAGAACTATGAAAATATTTCTTTAGCATTTCCTTCCATCAACCAAAAGTGAGGCAACATGTTTGTTCATATTTACTTGATTTGGCAGATCATCCAAATCCAGTTTATCAACCTGCCTTTGTCTTCAAAAATTAGCAAGCAATCAAGCTCCAAAATGTTTAATGATAATAATTGGATAGTCTACATGGATCTTGTTTGATGTTTTATTAGGTGATGTTTGACTCCTTTATGAAGAGTAAGTTTTCTCTTAAACACATGTTTCTTAAGTTTTCTCTTTAAAAGTCATCACCCCAGGTAATTCAAAATGAAATTGAGGGAACAGTGTTTTTAAACACTATCTGCATTTAAAATAATAATAAAATATTTAAAATAATAAAATTAAATATTTAAAAATAATATTAAATAATAAATTTAAATTATTGATAATTATATTTAAATTTACAAAACTCAGGCTGACCCATTTGGGAAGGCGCCATTACTGCCTATATATTGCGCATCAATTGTTGAGGAGATCATCAATTGGAGGAAACGGAATTTGGATTCTCTGGGATGAAAACCTCAATTGAATCATTCCTCCGAATGAGACGGAAACCTCATTTAGAGTGCGTCAAGATCAATCCTGGAGGAGACGAAAACCTCTTCCAAGCTTTCATCATCAGAAGCATAAGGCGACCACGACACCATCTCTAGGCGATTGCAGGAAGACGTATCTCTAGGGAAGGCATCATCACCTCATGGGAGCCATTAGTCAATGTGCTTGAATCGGGAATTCCATATCCATCGCATGAAGGCTACCCAAGATTGTTTGTAGCGAATGTGGTGCCAACATCTGGGTGAGTATCTGGAATATTCAGAGATTGGAAGATCCGTCATTGGTAGATCATCACTAAGCACTAACTGAACACCATTAACTGCTACAGGGAAGAAGGCACAGTGAATGACTTCCAGACAATCGCATAATCACTAGAATTCATCGGATCGTGATCTTAGTCAGCCCTAACCACTCTGAGTTGGCGTGGTGATTGTTGCGGGATGGCGTTCGAGTTTATAACAGTGTGAACACATCATACGCTTACCCAGCTACCCGCGTTGAGCGATTGAAGATCTGGAAATTCCATTGTTTCTATTATCGGATATACAGAGCAGGAGACGACCATCTGGGAGTACTTGTTTAGCGTTCTCAGTCTACAGGTGTTCGATCTGAGCCTCAGGCTGGTCGCCATTTGCATTCTAAGATCCGTATTGGGGTCACTATTTTGTATGAGACAATAGTTACTAATGAGTGTTTGTCAGTTCATCCATACAAGCTGTCATGAGCAATTCTGCATTCAGAGTTAATTCTGTTACTGTTTATTTCCTGTAATTATCTATTCACAGACATTGGCAATTTCCAGAATTTGTGGTTGGCAAATCTCTGTTATTTACTTGCATTAGTGCTAGGCAAATTACACTTTCTTCAGATAATACTAGTATTCTAATATACTTAGGACATTGCTATAAGATTACAGCTAATAAGAGGAAAAAATAATACCTTAACATAAGCTGAAGATCCTGAATTATTTCATGATGCATATTCTTACTTCCTGTCTTAAATGTGGTTTAGATGTCCATTCTACAAGTTAAAGCATATGATTCTGGGTTGTGATTTGAATTTTATAGGTTTACACAAATACACATACACCCTAGTTAAAGAAAACATAAGGAAACTGCTCAGATCTCATTTCTTCCTTTATTTTCCAGGGTTCATGCTTTAGAAGAGACAAAAGTGCGTTAGACACAATTACCTGTGTGTATGCATCTACTGCCATTAGATAATCCTTATTCTTGAATGCATATTCCCCCCTAGATTTTGCCTCCAAAGACTTCTGCTTATTCTCCGGTGAAACCTGAAAAAGCACACTACCTCAAATAAGAAAAATTTCATTGATATGGCCAATATTATTGATTACATTTCACATTCATTGGATATTATAAAACTAAAAGCAGTAACTAATATCTGAGCTTCTCCTCAGGGAACAAACTACGGAAGTATCACATAACATCTAAATTTTAATCTGCAACAAGGACAAGAAAGAAAGAAACTACATCAGTGCCCATGAATAACCAAATTAGGTTACTGGGACTAAAAAAGTTAAATCAGATATGAAAGAAAAGTATAGAGGTAAAAATCTGTGTTGCAGGAAACACAAGAAAAGCTGGATTTTGTAACTTGTTTTTATTGTGAATTGAAACTATATCTCATCAAACAATGGAATGACTGGATTTTAGATTTTAACATTTTAAAATTCTCAATTTGTTACAATCGACAACCTCCAGGAATTTTTAAATTTTTCTTTAATTTTAAATTATATCACATTCAAACATTGTGGGCCAAGGGGCAGACTAAGATGCTAGTTCTGCCTTCAGAATTGACCTCATTCCCCTTTCAAGTAATATAACAATGCTTGAGCACATTTCGAACGAAAATTCTAACGTGTGGATATACTCTCATTGCAAAAATACAAACAAGAGTTCTCACAATGGGGTTAAAGCTTACTTTTGCACAATCCTTGGAATTGGTTCTAAAACTTGTCCTGAAACAAATGACACATGGTTTCCTAAAGCCCAAATTGTGGAATCTATGAAAAAGTGTAAGGTAGCAGATGCAGTGGCTACAAGAGCTCAAAGCCATACCCATCCTTTGCAAAGAAACCCCTACACAAGGCTACCTACATTTTTAGGTGTTATCCCAAGAATGGCTTGTTCATAACTAGCTCCTTTACATTCCCATTTGCAAACAGCTCATACTTCTTTTGGGGAAGAAAACTCATCACATTCATGTAAGAGAAGAAAAGAATGCCCATTGGAAAGGGCTTTTAACAAGAAGTCAAGGGATACAGCTGATGTGCCAATTGGACAATGCATTTATACAAATGAGCTTCCAATCAAACTAGTAAGACCACCATAACTAGTCAGAGATGGTGAGAGGCATCATTGAAACCCCAAGAAGATGCATAAGTCCTAATTAAGAGAAGGTTTTGACCAGATTGTTAGCCACAAGGTAATGTGGTTAAGTCAATTAGTGATTCTTGGCAAGAAATACTAAATACTAATGCCCATCATTTCAAATGGATGTAAAGATTGCAAAAATTGACACTTCGTAAATGTTATTAAAGAAATTTCTAGAAGGGTCAATGTTTCTAAAGCCAATTAATTGTAAAGGGCAAGTGAAGGATACAATCTTCACTGCTAAAATCCTCATAGCGGTCTAGTCCACTGAGGGCATTGTTCGACTAATCATAGACCTACATTACTGGTTTGCTAGGTGCAAGGGGCGGGTCCAAGTCTGGTCCAGCCCCGATTTGGGTCCAATCCGGCTAGGGTCCAAGAATCTACCTGTGGGTTCATGTGGGTTCGTGCAGGATAGTCTTAGGCAAATTTGTGAGGAATTTCAACGTTTTTATTTGCTATCCAAACAAATTTCCTTTGTAAATCTCCCAAATTTCCTTCAATTTCTTTAGGCTCCCTCCGCTTCCAGCCAATGGCATATGATGGCGGTTGTATTCTTCAAGTTAACCAAATGCCTTTGTTTTTTCCCCATTCCAAGTCATATGATGGCGATTGTGAGATGAAGAAACGAAGAGAGCAGCTCCACTCCATCAAAACCTTCCACTAGCACAGCATTACACGTGACCCTCCCTCATATCAAACATTTTTGTGGCATACAATCCACAAATCACAAAGCAGCCATTTTCAAAGCTGCTTCATATCCACTTGCCCACTTGCACCCCCAAAATATTACGCAGTTGAGAGGATACTGCTACATAAATCCTTTGTTATGGGAGAGTGAATAAGTGTGAGAAAGTGTAAACATGAGTGAGTCAAAGTGGGAGGACGTTAGAGTTACTAGGTGCACGAACATCGAAACTAATTGTGCTCAATCAATACATCATACCTCCATGAAATTTATTGTTGGATATAATGAGGATGAATCCTATTACTCTCCACCTGCACTAGAACTTCATTTTCCGAGTATGTTGTTGGGCTTTCATTTCTCTGTAAATTTGAATTTACATATAGAGAGTTTGTTGAATTGATAGATTGTGATTTGTGTATGTGAGAATTCCAGGAGAGACGAGTCCAAGGAAGGAGAAGAGAAAGAAGAAGTATGTATACTTCGACATAAGGCAGAGGTCATGGGGTAAATGGGTCACAGAGATTAGAGATCTGACGATGCGGGTGAGAGTTTTGCTCAGCAATTTCGACACACCAAAAGATGTTGCATCAATCATTAATAGTTATTTAGGTTTATTAATTTTTAAAATTTATACTATATATTAATTTTATTAATATTATACTATATAATATTAATTTTATTAATATTATATTATATTAACTTTATTATTTATTAACAATTTAATATTAACTTTCTTTTATAATTTTATTGTGATATTATAATATTATACATTATTAATATTTTATAAGGCTAATAAGTAATAAATATTATTATACATTAAAAATATATATATATATATATATATATATATATAATTATATTACATCTAATATTTTTGATTTCTAGCTATAAATATGTATATATTTATTATTTTTGTATGTTTTTGTATCAACGAACAGAAAACGAACCCAACCTCCAAATTTTTTTTCATTGAACCGGTTAACCGAACCCTCAAACCCGAACCAGGACCGGTAACTTAGTTGTGGACAATGAAAAATCGTCAAGCAATAGGATTGTTAGTGCAGGCAAGGTATGAGGATATTTTTTGGATGCCTTCCATGGCCCAATCTGTAATACCCCTCACATTCACGCCATTAATTAACCAGTTAATCAATAGTTAATCTAGTTAATCAATAGTTAATCTGCAAGAGTATAGTATTTAGCTGAATCCAACATTTTGTATAGATAGTGGATGGTAAACTGTCTTAATTGGCTGAAATTGATTGTGTATAAAAGATCAAATAACCATCGTATGGGTCCATGTTCATGCACTTCAAACCTTTAGAAATCCACTTTCAGTTATCCAAAATGAATATACACCTTACCATGTTATTTGAGTCCATTAGTGAATATTACTAATATTATGATATCATTACTAGTGTGGGAATTGTAAATTATCTATGCATATAATTACAATATTTGCTATTATATGGATTATCGGAAATTGTAAATGCATATTATAAATTATATTTCAATTAAATTTCAGCATTTTAATATTTAGCGTGCTGTTTATGGTCTGTTGACCTGATTTATTGCCTCCGGGCTCTGTTTTTTTGGGCCAGCACCTTGGTTTTCTGCTTTTAATATCAAAAACATTTTAATATTTAATAAGTAATTAGATATTAATGCATATTATAACTATAATATTTCAATTAAATTTCAATATTTTAATAATTAATAAGTAATTAGATATTAATGCATATTATAATTATAATATTTTAATTAAATTTGAACATTTTAATATTTAATAAGTAATTAGATATTATTGAATAAAACAATATGTTCAAAATTAGCATAAACCCATTATAGAAAACTAAACAATGGATCAGCATTTCTTTTAACTAAATTGAAATGCTAGATTTAAACAAAAGATTGTTTATTGATTGAATTGTTAATGGCAGTGAACTTATCATTTCTAAATTGCTTTTGTTGGTTTGATTTAGATTTGATACAAACAAAAAAAAGAATTTTTTTTAAATATATGGTACAAAAAAGAGAAATGTTTTTTAATAAATAATTATTTTAATTCATAAAAGTAACTTGTATGCTAAAAAATTGTAATGTCAAGGAAGTTAAATGGGACTTAAAAAATATATTACGGAAAATCTATACTTAAAATAATAATAATAATTTTGAGATAAAAAGAAATGACAAACTATTATCCAGCAGAAAATATTTTATTCAAGAGTGGAAAATTATTAAGCTAAAATAATATAATTAATTTAAAAATAGACAGCTGATTGAAATTGGTCAAAGTAGCCAGATAGGCCCCTACCCCTCCCCAGGCGCACATATCCCCATATTCGATATGGATATGGGTACGATACACCGCAGATACACGTTGCATACCATACCCACACGTGCCCAAAAAATCTTGACTTTCCAGCCATGCCAGATACTTTGGGATTTAATTTTCAAAATATCTGACATGAATCTTCCTAAACTCAATCTTAAACTTCAATCGTGCAATTTTCTTTTTGTTTTGTATAAACAAAACCTACACCAAATGAGGAAGACAACTAAATGTTTTTCTATTTCAATGACCCATTTTTCTAGGTCCACTTCCAGTGCAACTCTACTATTTTTTTGGCATTTTAATTCTTATAGATTTAAAAAGTTAATTGTTTATAGTTTTATATTTATATTTAATATTTATATTATGTTGTTTAAACATTAGAAATTTTGAAAAATTAAAATTTATTCTTTAAATATAAATAAAATTTATTAATATAAATTTAATTGTTTATTCTTTACTAAATTATTAATGTTTAAATTTTAATATTATTTAATTTATATTTACTTATTTTCTTTTAAAGTAATGAAAATCTCTAATAACTTAGAAAATATACGTGTTTGTGTTTTTTATGAATATCGTATCCAGCCGTATCCATATTGGGGGTCTTAAAAAATGGCCGTATCCGTGTCTGATACCGTATCCATATCTGTATCTGTATTCGTGTCCACGCAACTTTGAAATTGGTGTAAAAATTATTTGATTATCTTGACTTCACAAGAGGAAGAAATGAATATTCAACTGCTGCTGGGAAAATGAGACATTTGTGCATATGGCAGGAAATAATGTCTTCAAAATGAGGGGTTTGGTTGTAAGAGAACAAAGAAAACAAGAAAGAAAGTTGAAGAAGGCAGCAGGGGAAGGAAGATCAAGGAAATAGTAGTAAGCAGAAGCCTGAGATAATTGTCCAGATAAGAGATAAGTTATTAGAAGTTGAGTCCCATAGAAGCATAAATCTGCAAAATATCTCGATTAATCGCGATTTTTAAAAAATTGGCAAGCTAGACGATTTTTTCCCCAATTTTTTCCCATTTCAAACTGCAAAATCACCAAAAAACTTGTTCAAAACCTACAGAAAAATGCAAAAAAATCACATTGATTTTTGTGCAAAAAAAAGCCATGAGACCATAGCTTGTTGCTTACCAGTATGCTTTGGTAGATTTTTTCCAAGCATCCATAGCTTGTTCGAAATCACCTGTTTTAGGCTTTTAGCCATAGCAGCAGGGCAGTGAACTGTTTGATAAAATGCTTTGGTAGACATGTATGAAAAATGTGGTAGCATAGACAAGGCAGTGAACTGTTTGAAAAAATGCTTCAAAGAAATGTGGTCTCATGGTGATGGAATGCCATGATGAATGTTATGGATTGTCATGGCATTCCATCACTGTGAGACTATTGAACACTTGAAATACTAAGAGGGAGGGGAGGGGGCGGTAGAGGGGGCGGGGGTGAATCAGTATTCTATTAAACCATCCAAATTCCAGAGCATACTTAACAATTATAAGGAATGAAAGCATGAACAACCCATAACACACACAACACATAAACACTAGAATTTTTACATGGAAAACCCAAGAAGGGAAAAACCACGGTGAGGATTAACTCATAATATGTTATAACCGATTATAAGATATTACAGAAAGGCTCACTGCCAGTTGGACTCACTATGCAAGTGAACTCACTATTCACGGAGAAAAGAAAGATAGAAAGCGGTGGCTTCACAGCTAGAATTTGAACTGAGAGAAATGCATCTAACATATGTTGGATTTAGTTCCTTTGAAGCTCATAACACAAACTTAAATACATTCTACTCAACTCAGAAAACAAGACTCTACTATGCTTTGTATTCGCGCACCTTTTCTCAACACTCACAACTTATTCGCACAATTCTGCAAAATTTCACATCACAGCTTGAATTTGAATCATGTACACATATATTCTCTCCTCAAACTCAAATCAACCTTGTATATGTACCAAACTCCATCACAAACATCAATTAGGTCGGCCTAATAGATGCAGCCTCAAATGATGCAGGAGCATCCCGAGCGTATGGTAATCCTCATCAATCCAAAAATATATCGTTTTGAATTTCGCTTTAGTTTGATTGAGTTTTGGCATTTTCAATTTTGTCGGAGTGAAATGGCAACTTGGTCACAGTCAGTTTTTTGCTTCATTGATCAATTGACAAGTAATGTTCACATAGTTGCTTCTTTCAATGATACATTTATCGAAATTGTGGCATAATAACAAAGTGTTTGATGTGGATGTGGTTTGATATCCATATAAAATTAGTAATCACATTCTTGGGGTCAACCAAAGATTGCATCTTTCCATGTAATATAAGCTATGGAATCATTTGATTAACGGAGGCTGTCCAAACAGTCACAAAATATCATACCACCGATTCATTAGGGAATATGAAGTATTTTGGCGCCAGACAAAGAGGAAGGAAGGACGCGCAGAAGTCAGAAAGACAGGGATATGTCAATGGAAGCTGAATCGATGTTGAAGACATCTAAATTGTATTAAAATGCAAATTTAAAACTAGCATACATATATTAAATATTAATATATATAAAATATGTCGAGAGTTATCCTTCTCAAGGCACCTATTTTTCAACATTTTTTCATTCCTAATTTAATTTAGAAAATCAAAATTTAGTTTAATTTTAGAATATGAAATGATTTGTGTGCAAACAAAAAACAAATATAATAGAAACTGTTGAATTATTTTAAAATAAATAATTTGTTAAATTATATAGCCAATTTTGTATGTAAAATAAATCTATTTAATTTTGAAAAATATTCTTCTAAGATATATTTAATGAAATTTTTTGAAAAATTTGTACATGCAAGCAATTTCTTTTCTAGGACAAAAATATGTTGATAGACATTAAAAGCAAAATAATAAGACGAAATGCATTTGAGGAAAAAAAAAACAAAAAACAAAAAAAAATAGGTTGCTTTTTTCCATTGCATAACTCTAATTTCTTTTTAGTAATCTTTTTTTAGTATTTTATTGTTACTTAACCTTTGTATGGCTAAACTTGTCAATGAAGAACACTTGCTAAGTCATTTTCAAAATATAAATTTTATGCACCTATGTTGATATTATCTTTATGATGAACTCATTTTCAAAATATAAATTTTATGCACCTGATTTTGTATAAAAATATTATGTTTATGATGAACAATTACTTCAATCATTATCAAAATAAATTTTGTACATTCAGTACATTAATAGAATAACATATAAATTTATAGTAAATTTATAATTATTATAAAATGAACTAATTTTTTTGTGCATCTAAACAAATGTCATCACATGTCAATAGTATATACTATTTTTTATTATATTTTTCAGTCTATGAGTTTTAGAAAAAATGTGTTAAATTTTGTTTCATTGTTTTGGATCACACTATGATAGAAACAAATGATGAAAATTGGAACTTGTAGTACTTAAATTCCTCATCCGGGGTATGTTGTGCCAGACTTTCATCGTATCTTGCATTTTGCATCAGCCATTTCAAGACTTCTAGTGTTTCATAGATAAAAAAAAGAGTGTCGGCCAAAAAGCAGTTGGTAACCGTGTATCTTTTTTTAAAAAATTTCTACTTATCCTTATCTGATTCCAAATTACCTTAATAGATATTAACCATAGTTTGCGGACTCTGCCGGACTACTTGTAGGACTTCGAAGTCAGGCCACGGCGAAGTCGACCCAACCCGCGGTTCGAGAGTCCCAACCGGAACTCTCGCGATGCTTGTTGAGTCTTAAAATGGGTTAAAACTTAAAACCCATGTTTCTTTATATTTTTTTTCATTTTTAGACTCTCACTTGTGAAAAACAGGCCTGCAAATTGATTTGGGGTTGATTGAAGCAAGGAGAACGAACTAAAAAGATTAAAATAGAGCTAGGTAAGTGATATAACAATTCTTTTTGTTTGTTTTCTGCAATTTCTTGCATTCAAAATTAAAAAAATCAAGAAAAATAAGGGGAAATGCTGCCAATTTTTTTTCTATTTTCCTTAATAGCCTAATTCTTATTGTTTCTACTTTCTAGCTTGTTTTTGCATTCTTTTTCTTTTGCAAATGTTTGAAACTTTGAAATTTTGAATCACATCTATTTGTTGATTTTTTAGCAAACCCTAGCTGATTTTTTTTTTCCATGTTGAACTTGAAACAGCAATGTCATCTTCAAATCCAAAGGGACTAAAAAAGATCCTGCATGGAAGTATGGAATTCCAGGAAATAAAAAAGGTGAATTGACATGTCATGAATGCCAGAAATGGATGACAAGAGGACTAAACAGATTAAAATACCACCTTGCTAGAATACCTGGGCAAAATGTAGAGGGATGCAAGAATACTACTCCTGAGATTATTAGAGAGATGAAGGCCCTTCTTGCTAAATATGAGCTTAAAAAAGAGGAAAAACAAAAAACAAAGGATGCCCTACCAGCAGCGATGAGTGGATCCCAATCCCAATCTACACCCTCTATGCCCCATGGTGTTGCAAGTCCAAGCTTCCGTGCTCCACATTCATCTTTTGGTGAGAGTCCTGATGGTTCCTTTTCGACTGCTAGTGCTAGTCAGGGTCCTTCATTAGGACCAAATTATTTTATTCCACGTAATGTTCCAGGAGCACAACCTTCACTTGAAGGTAATGGTTGGAATAAAGAAAAGCATCAAGAAGCTAGGATGGCTCTTTGCAAACTTTGGTACTACAATAATCTACCTTTCAATGTTGCAAACAGCCCATATTGGGAAGGTTTGGTGAGCGCCCTTACGGTTGCGGGAAAGGGTTTAAAGACCCCATCATCTAAGGTGAGTGGGCCATTGCTAGAGGCATAAAGAATCTGGGGCTTGTGGTTGATGAGCAAAATTTTTAGCGAAGAAAAGGTTGCAGCATTTTATCGATGGGTGAACAGAGAGATGGGCCGAAATATAACTCTCCTTAACTTTTTAGTGGCCTCTAATGGTGGATTGGTGTTTCTAAAATCAATAGATGCCTCCCATGAAGTTAAAAATGTTGAGACTTTATGCAATCTATTAGATGGGGTGGTCTAGGAGGTTGGAGTTGATAATGTTGTCTAAATCATCACGGACAACTCAGCTGCATATGTAGCTGCAGGTAGACTACTTATGGAGAGGTATCCCACAATTGCATGGTCTCTGTGTGCTGCACATTGCTTAGACCTATTGCTAGAAGACATTGGGAAGATTTCATGGGTTAAAAGAGTGGTTGAAGATGCAAAAAGTGTTACAAAATTTATCTACAACCATACTTGGGTGCTTTCTTTGATGAGGAAATTCACAAATGGCCAGGACCTTGTGCAACCTGGAGTGACGATTTGCTTCCCACTTCCTCACATTGCAAAGCATTTTGATGCCATTGGTCATCTCAAGCAAATGTTCGTGTCCGATGCTTGGAAGGAGTCCTCATTTTCCAATAGACCTGAAGGGGAGAGGATTGTTGCCATAGTTTTTGATGAGACATTCATCAAAAAATGGAGAGGAGTTGATGGGGGTAAGTAGCAATCACACAAAAGAACATTATACATGATAATCTATTTGCTGTTTTTATTTTTTGAGGGGTTAATTTTATTATAATTTAACATTTTTTTTCATTTTTTTAGGCGATAGAACCTTTGGTGAGGGTTCTTCATATGGTGGATGGAGATGGCATGCCAATGGGTTTCATCTATGAGGCCATGGATAGGGCCAAAGAGGCCATATCACGTTACTATGGCGGCAACAAAAGGAAATATGAAATCATATGGCGCATCATTGATCGGAGATGGACACACCAACTCCACCAGCCGATTCATGCCTTTGCCTACTTCTTGAATCCGAAGTTTGACTTCTCGGACACATTTAAGGCGGATGAGGAGGTCATGGAAGGTCTTGTCATATGCATTGATAGGATGGTGCCTAATCGTGAGCTAAGAGATAAAGTGCTTGATAAGTTGGAGGTGAGATTTGTTACATCTTATTTATGAATTTGCAATGTTGAGCCTTGACTATCTATGAATTTTCTATATTTGATTTACTTTTTCTTTTATCTATTCAAGGTCTACAAGGGTGCAAAGGGGAGTACTTTTCTCCTCCCAAAGAAGCAATTGGAAAAGGAGAGGAAAACAACAACCAGTAAAAAAAATGAAATTAGAAACTTGATTCTTATTTCTTACATATAGATTGTTTACTTTATTCTTATTTTAATAATTTCTATATTTTTAAAACATGTTTTTGCAGAGGGTTGAGAACCATGGTGCTAGCACACCAAATCTCAAAAGCTAGCCATAATGAGTCTTGTCATGCCCATGCAAGCTGCTCGTGAACGCAATTGGAGTTTATTTGAGAACATCTACACAAAGAAGAGGAACAGTTTGACTCAAAGAAATACTTAAATGATTTAGTTTTTGTTCGGTACAACCTTCGCCTTCGAACTAGAAAGGTGGAGGGTGTTTCACATGAGTCCATCGACTTGGATGATATTGATCCATATGGTGAATGGACTGTTGATGAACAAAATGATGAGGTTGATGTCTTCCTTACTGATGAGGATCTTGTTGAACTAGAGAGAGCAGTAGCAAAAAAGAAGAAGCAAGATTGGATGCCATGGAGGAGGAAAAAGACACATTTGAATATCAAGAAATCACTACTCAATCTCCTAGTCCTCACTTGGATACTAGAGCACATGCACCTTCTAGTTCTAGGCCGTAAAAAATGAGTACCATTGGGAGGGGAAAGAGGAAGATGGTGATTAAATGTGGTTGTTAATGTTTCTCCTCTTTTATGATTATATGTAAACATTTATAAACTTATGATGCTGCTATAAGAATAAAACTATGAGTATTTGATGACTATGAATGATGAAATTTCAATTATTGAGTGTTTGATGACTATATTATGTGTAATCTTTTGAATTATGAGTGTTCGATAATCAAATTGTAGCTCTTTATGTTCTCTAAATGCATTGATTTGTTCTTGTTTTTGTAAACTACGGTTTTTTTTTTTTGCCGAGTCTTTTCCCGAGTTCGTGCCGAGTCCCGAGTCCGAGTCATATTTTTGGGCTGCCGAGTCTGCGGCGAGTCCGAGTTTGCAAACTATGGTATTTCCTATTATAGTTTTATGTTGTGCAAATTGTTACATTACAAGTGATATTAGAGCATGATGTTGGCATCATGAAGGAAGGAAATAAGGTGATTTTTAATTTTGGAGGTCATTTTAGGAAGTGCATTTATCTATGATTTTGGCAGAAATTTTCTTGACTTTTAAAAGGTTTTCCAAGATCATATTGAATTTGCTATAGTATAGATTTGAGTACATTTGAATTCAAGGAGTTATTTCAGAATTAAATTTTCCACAAAATTTGCTCCTAGGTCTATAAATCAACAGATTTTTCCATAAATTATAGATTGTTGAACAAGCACAAGTTGATGCACTTATAGTATTGATTTGGAGGTAATTGAAATCACTTAAAAAAGTTATTGCAAAATTAGGGTTTCAACCAAATTCGATCCTAAGGCAACAAATAAGCAAAATTCTTGGAGACTTTTTTTGGGAAGTGAGATTTAGGCCCTAGTAAATTAATAATAATTTTCTTAGAGTTATTGGAATTGTTTTATGTGGTTTATTGCAAAATTAGGGTTTCCACCAAACTTGCTTGCAAGGCTACAAGTCAATGAATTTTGTGGAGATTTATTTTGGAAAGTGAGATCTAGACTCTAGTAAGTTATAGTGAAAAATTCAAATTGATTGGAATTGTTTTGTGTAATTTATTGCAAAATTATTTTTTCACAACAAGGTGGCAGCTTCAACAAGAGGCAAGGGAAGGATTCTTGTCACTCTTGGAAGGACTCCTTACAAAGTAGATCCGTCAATAGAGGAGAGGGACACCATAATCTTGGATGATGTATGGGTAGAGGTAAGCAAGATTGAGGATGAAATCTTGACAAGGATGGATACGATAGAAGATCTCAAGGCAATGGATGGTTGGATGAATAATTTTTAGCCAAAATTTTAGAGATTCCCAACACGTA
>VDFB02261444.1:0-45951 GCA_007258455.2 Sequoia sempervirens | reverse complement strand
CGTTGCATATGGAGGGAGAGGCAAGAAAAAGGGAAATTCTACTTCTACTTACGAAAAAAAACTACTAGTGTTGCAAGGTTGTTTTATATACAATCATGAGAGGTGGCTGAGTCTTCTATTACTAAGTTCTTTTATGCTCATGCCGTACTATTTCATGTGCCACATTCTCCCTATTTTAAATAAACATTCAAAAATGTGATAACTGTTGGTCCCTCATTTGTCCCACCTAGAGAACATAAGCTACACACCACCCTCCTTGATAGAAAATATTCTAAGGTGAGTGTATTGATGGAAGAAATAAGGCAAACTTGGATAATGGATAGCTGCTCCATTATCATGGATGGATGGACCGATATCAAACATTAGCCACTCATCAATATAATTGTCACATGTTCAGCTAACTCTTAATTTTTTAGAGGTATTGATTGTTCAAGGAAGAGGAAAGATGCAAACTTCCAATTTCAAATTTTGAAGGATGCCATATAAGAGATTGGAGCCTCTAATGTTGTACAAATGGTAACAGATTTAACCCATGTGTGTAAAGTTAGTTGGCTTTATGGTGGTGTTGGAGTTGATTCTACAACTCTACAACTCCCAAAGATCCCCCTACAATCAAACACCTATCACAAAAGAGAGAAAAAAGCAATAGATTTCCAATGAAAGTCTAAGAGTTCCATTGATCCAAAAATGATGAATGAATAATAAATATAGAATGAATTATCCTTGATAAAGGATTAAAAACCCCTAAATGAAACCCTAGTTGAGGATTATATTAGATCGTGACATGTGTCATGATCCTATGACTTGAGACAAAAAACACGACCTAAGTAAGCTTAACTATGCTAATGTAAAAAGGGCCTAATAATCAATTAACTAACTAGGTAGTTACCCTTTTACTCTAACACCCTCCCTCAAGTGCAACTTAGGGAGAAACTAAACTAATGCATAAAAAGAAGAAAACAGGGTCTTGACAACTAAGCTTGATGAGGTACTGTTACACAAATGAAAAAAAAAATCTCACAACTGAAGAAAGGAGAAAACCTCATGGGAAAAAACTCCTCTTCAAAAAAAGATATAAAAAATGTGAAGGAAAGAGGACTCAAGAGACCCCCCAAGTACAACTTCCTTCACCCCAAGCATCGATCGCAACTAAAGATAGCAATATGATGCCAAAGATTTAGTGAAAATGTTCGCAACCTACTCCTTAGTATGCAAATACTCTAAAGAGAGATTACCATCATAGATGAGTTGTTGAATGAAATGCATATGTATCTCGATGTGCCTCATCCTATAATGCTCAATTGAGTTGTGTGCAATGTGAATGGCACTTTGGTTATCACACCAAAGAAGTGTAAGAATATCAAGTGGTAGACCAAACTCAATCAAAATTTGTTGAAGCCCTAAAGCCTTTTGGCTAACAAGAATTGCACCTCAATACTAAACTTCAATGGATGATAATGCAATACCAATTTGTTTCTTGTAAGACCAAGCAACTGGAAGACAAACCCGGAAGTGGACTTCCATGAGTCAACATCACCTGCCCAATCGAAGTCAATGAAGCCTATTATCTCTTAAGCTCTTAGTGTGTATTGAATGCAAAAATGTGAAGTCCCCTGAATATACCTCAAAATGTGCTTGGTTGTCTTCAGTGACTCTCATGAGGATCATGGAAAAAATGAGACAAGCCCAACAGCAAAGGTGATATTAGGATGTTTGCGTTAAATACAAGAGACTACCCACCAGCTGTCTATACAAGTAGCATCAATGCTAGGTCTGGAGCAAGTAGCAATCAATATGACACTAGATTGAAATCATATATGAGTCGGCTTACAATCAGCCATGCTGAAACAATGAAGCAAATCAATGGCATACTTTTGCTAATGAATGGAGATACCCTCAAAAGACTAAAGAACCTATAGACCAAGAAAGAACTGCAAAAGCCCAAGATTTGTCATGTCAAAGTACTCCATCAATGAATGTAGTATATCTTGAAGCATGGAGGAAGAGCTACTAGTGAGAATCAAATCATCTACATACAAAATCAGTATCCAAAGATCAGATCCATGTCTTTGAATATACATTGCATGATTAGAGTGACAACATTTGAGATGCAAACAAGAAACCATCTATCTTCTCATACCAAGCCCTAGGGGCTTGTTTGAGGCCCTACAAAGAATATTGTAGCATGCAAACAAGATACGAGTCCTACACGAATCCTAGAGGCTAATGTAGATCTCCTTATGAAGATCACCACGCAAGAATGCACTTTTCACATCCATTTGGTAAATAGGCCAACCTTAAGATGCAGCTAGAGAAATGACAAGGGGAATAGAGTCCATCTTAGCTACAGGGGCAAATGTCTCAAAGTAGTCAATACCCTCAACTTGTGAAAAACCCTTAGCAACAAGACATGCCTTGTATCACTCAATAGAACTATCTCTTGCATACTTGGTGCAATACACCCACTTGCATTGAACCATCTTTCTCCCAAAAGGAAGAGAAACCAAATCCCATTTGTGATTCTTCATCAATGAAGAATACTCCTTATCCATAGCCTGATCCGACTCTGGAATAGCTAAAGCCTTTGAAAAACTCTACGGATCAATATTTATAGCATGACTCAAAAGACTAGGAGTGAGTGATGAGAAGCCATAGGATCACCAACTACAAATCCAACCTCTTGAATAGTGTTGCAAGCCCACTTAGGCAAAACACGAGTGGGAGGAGGCAAAAGTGGTGGTGTAAGAGGTGGTGGGACTGAACCATCATTTAAAGTATCCTCCAATGCACGAGTATCCTCGTGAGATAAAGAAGGAAAAGCATGTAGTGAAGAAGAAGCAAATGTAGAATCCAATTGTGGAAAAGACTCACAAACTGGACATTTCTGGGAAACTAAGCATCTCTCATGGTAGAATCAAACCATCGATAAACCTTCACATTCTCACAATAGCCAACAAAAATGAATGGTACTCTTCTTATCCATTACCTTTAAACCAACCATCCAACATGAATGCCCAAGCCTCATTACCAAATACCCTAAAGAAAGAAACATCAAAACTTTAAATTGGACCAAGCCTCCTCTGGAGTGATATTCAAAACTATCTTGTGGCGAATGTAGTATTGAATATAATTAGCACAATCAATTGCCTCAACACAAGAGGATGGAGCCATAGACCAAGACTAAAGCATTCAATTGGCCATCTCCTTGAGTGATCTATTCTTGTGTATAGCAACACCATTTTGTTGAGAGGAACCGAAAATTGATGATGAATGCCATGCTTAGTGCAATAGACCTAAAATGTCTAGTTCACACATTCCCCCCATTATCTATGTTAAGTTGTTGAATAGAAAAACACAATTGCTTCTCCATTAACACCTTGAATGTCCTAGAAGTGGTGAACACATCACTCTTGTACTTGAGAAAGTACACCCATGTGCAACGAGAATACTCATCAATGAAGGTAAGCACATACTTGGCTCCTAAAAAATGAATTAAAAAGGGCATAGGGTCACTATGCAGCAACTCCAATAAGGTAGAAGCACGATGGGTCTTGTCCTTTAAAAAGGGCTCTTGATGATGTTTGTCAAGAACACAACCTTGACAAACACCCTTTGTGCATGAAACCTTAGGAAGACCAAGTGCCATCTCCTATGTACTCAACTATTATAGATACCTATAGTTGACACGACCAAAACGTTCATGCCAAAGTTTACTCAAGGAATCTACATTGGCAATGTGTGACGAATCACTAGATGACTCAAAAGCATGGAACTTGTATAATATGGACTCATGATCAACTCTACCTGAAGTAATAACTTTCTTTGAATGATGGAGATCATGAATGACAATATCATTAGGGGATTACTCAATTTTACCCCGCCCCCCCCCCCCCCCAAGTGTAACAAATCTAGTAAACAAAGAGAAGATTGGAAAAGATCTCATTAACAAGGAGAACATCCTCAATGTAATCATTGATCATCTGTACAAACCCTAAACCCAGAACTAAACGATGTGAAGAGTTAACCATTGCAATATGAGAACTACTACTATCAAAAAGAGACTCAAGTAGATCAAATGAATGAGTCATATGATGCGAGGTTCCAAAGTCTGCAATCCAACTGTGTGTTGAAGATGAAGCTTGTGTTGAAAGTGCATGGCCCTTGCCTGTGCCGATGGAAAAAGACTTAAAGGGTGAAATGATGCGATGTTGCATTGCCTCCTCTAATGCCTCTAGTCTCTTCCAACATCTAGCAACTACACAACCCTCCTTGCCATAAAAACTACAAGGGTCTCCTGATTTCTTCTTCGCCCTAGAGGAAGACTCAACAAGCTTAGAAGACTTATTATTTTTAGGTGTGGATTGGTATTTCTAATCTGACTTTTGTTTAGTCTTGAAGGAACTCTCATTGCTTGATGTAGATTGTCTTAGGCTTTTTTGTCTTCTTTCCTTTTCCCTTGGATGATTGGACGACCAATGCACAAGTCTTGGAACTAGAAAGTGACTCCAATTGTGTCAACATAGCCTGCTCCTATGTCAAGCGATCACAGAAGACCTCAAATGAAGGAAAGGTGAATGTATCTCTCAATGCATATATAGCGGAATACAAAGTAGAAGAGAACAACTGAAAGGGTCCTTGAAGCTTAATCAAGATCAAAAAATCCATGCTTTGTCATTTTGTCCTTTCCACAACCCTATAAAAGTGATTTTAGTGACTTGAATTTTACCAAAAAGTCTTCAATGAAGGAAAATCAATCAAGTGCCCATGCAATCAACTCTGCCTCAATATGTAATGCCCAAAATTCATTGACTATACCATACAACTCCTTGTATTTATCCTAGAGATGCTCTGGAGTCCAACAAGGCTCCATGTTTGTCTGAAACATGAATTGCAATAAGACCCATGGCTTCATCTATCTTGTTTTTGTAGGAAAATCTCTCATATTCCCGAGTGAACTCAGGTGTAGTATTGTCCAATGTAGACCATAGTCCCTTCAACATGAGTAATCCAGTCATTTGAGCTTTCTAAATGTGATAATTGTGCAGTGTAAGTTGCTCAATAGAAGAGGTTTATGGCATGTGTATGTTTGGTTTAAGATTTTTAAAATGACTAAATGTTGGTTTTTAGTGTTTCTAATTTTTATAGGTACAATAGGAAGGAAATCTACTCCCCCACAAGAAGAAAAACCAAACCCTTTTGCAAATTTAACAACTGAAAAGTAAAAAATGAAAGAGTTCACTTTAGACTTAATCTCTATGTAAATAGTTAAAAGTCTAAAAACTCAGGTCTAAGAACTGTGTAGAGCATTGAACCAACTTTCTAACACTAGAAGAATTGTGAAAAATGGAGATCCGAACTAAAAGGTATGTGTCTAAAAGTGAAAATAGGTAGATCTGACTTTAACAAACAATAAACCTCACCAACAATAAAATCTAGAAAAAATACCAACATCACTAGAAAGTGCTCAAAACCAACTTTTTGACAATATCTCGTTTGCAAAAATCAAAGTTTGTATGCCCAAGATACACCCAATTTCATAATAATTGTCCAAAAGGGAAAAAAAGGTAGCCATGGGGTTTAGAAAACAAGCCCCTAGTGGTTGGGTGTTGGCCACTAAGCTTTAACCCCTAGTCACCAATGTGACTGTAGGTAGGGGTTAGATGCAAAGGTGAGTTTAGGCAGTGGTAGAGAATCAAAAATGAAAGTAGAGAAGTGGTCATCGAGCGGCAGCCAAAAATCCACCAAAAAAACTAAACAATCACCAAAAAAACCAATCAATGGTTGAAAAAACACCCAAGTTGCTAGAATTGCAAAACCATGACAAAAAACCAAAAAAGCTTCCATAAAATTGCACGAAAATAAAAATGCTAATGCAAAATTGCGCAAAGGGAAGTATAGCTATATAGCCTAATACATGTCCATACAGTTATGCGAATTTTTCCTGCACAATTTTCAAAAATCTAAGAAATAACTTTTTTTAAAAATTGCTCGAATTTTAGCATTTGAATAGGTGATTTTTGAGTTTTTGGACGATCTAGACACAACAATAAGGTTTATTTTACTCCAAGATGCACCGTTTGAATGTCCAAGGTCGAATCTCTCAAAAAAAGGATAGGGAAGCGCAAATCTAGAGCTCTAATATAATGTTGGAGTTTATTCTTCAACCCTACAACTTCCAAAAATACCTATAATCAAGCATCTATCAAGAAAGAGAAAATAACAATATATTTTCTCTGAAAGCCTACGAGTTCTATCAACCCAAAAAATGATGAATGAATAATACAAAATACAATGAATTACTCTTCGTAAAAGATAAAGAAACATTAAATGAAATCCTAGGTGAGGATTAAATTAGATCATGACATGTGCCATAATCTTGTGACTTGAGATAAGAATGCACATGAGCTAAGTAAACTTAAGTATGCTAGTGTAAAAAGGAACCTAATAATCAATTAGTTTTAGGTACTTATCTTTTTATTCTAATAGGTGGAGGATTCTTACAATCACATTTTTTGGACCCCATGTTGTGTTCATATGTTGAACAACACATTGAAGGACATTGGGAATAGGATTACGTGACGGTAATGTATTAAAGGCTAAAGATATAAAAATGTTCATTTGCAAACATCACACTTCACTTGCTTTGTTTAGGACCTTTTTGAAGAAGGAATTTCTCAAGCCTGTGAAATATGCTAGCTATTTCATTTTGTTAGATACGATGGTTGAGGTGCAGGAGGCTTTACAATTAATGGTGATTAATTCAGAGAGGAGTCAATGGTCAGAGGAAAGCACACTTGAAGGATGAAGTGTGAAACAAAAGATCCTTGATGATAATTGGTGGTCCACAGTGAGATAAGAAATTGTTGGTTTTACTATTCAATTTTCAAAAAGTTAATTTATTAATGTTTTTAACTTATTTATTATTTTCATTATTTGTAATAGCATTCACTTTATCATTTGTCTTAAAGTTCACTTTATCATTTGTCTTAAAGTCTTACTCTTTTTTGAGATTTAAATTTTTATAACTTGTTAGCACTTGCAAATATGTTTTCTCCTTCATTGATCCTATTGTGCAAATCATAAAATATGTTGATACAACCTCTCTCAGCCTTGGCGAGATTTATGAGACCTCTAATAACATGAGATTTATGAGACCTCTAATAACATATTTGGGGAGATGAAGCAAACCATTTATAGCAAGAATCCTCCTTTGAGATTTTATGAGGACCATCTTAGGCCCACCATGATGCAGTGGTGGAAAACTATTAACACCCCACTTCACATGGCAGCCTATGCTCTAAATCCCAAAATGATATGTATCCAAGATTAAAAGAGTGCCTCCATCTCAAGATGAAAAGGTAAAAGAAGGGCTCATGAAGGCCCATCAGAAAATGTATATAAATGAGTCTTTACTTCACACACAATGGCTTGCCTTTGTCAATCTTTGTGGTCTAGCCTTCAACAAACCAAAGGCAAGGACAAATAGAGCTATATTAGCTCAAATTAACCCTATTGGATGGTGGATGTGGCATGGCAAGGATACACCAGAGTTGAGCATACTTTCCACTCACCTCCTTTCATTGATTGCTAGTTCCTCTACTACAAAGAAGAATTGCTCCACATATAGCTTCATCCAATTATTTAGTGCCTTGCAGCTATAGAATCGATAGACCTTTGCGTATCATCAAACACCAGCCCCACATTAGGATGTTGATCCCGAAAATGTTATACAAGTAGATGGGGAAGCATAAGAGGGATTGGTTGGGGTTCCAATGCTTGAGGTAGTCCCTTATAGTGAGAGGCTCGAACTTTGATTTTGGTACAAACCTATTTAATGCAGATGTTGATTAGAGAAAGCTATATAGTTTCTATATTTTTCATTTTGTCATTTTGTAGTTGAAACTTGCAGCCTTTGGGAATTTTGTTGTAATTCTTATTTAATATATATGCACATTGATAGTGAAAACAATTAAATTTCATTCATTTGTTTGTCAATTCTCATATGAAATCTCAATTCAAGTCTATTGTCTTGTATTAAGGTTCTATAATGCCTATGACAAATGTTTTATCAATATTATCATATGAATATTTGAAATTTTCTTATTTTTTTAATAGCATCCCCTGTCCTCCCCTAAAAAATGGCCCAAAAAACTCCCATAACCGAAACATGTCTCTTTGTCCCCTACCATCCCCTTCCTAGAAACTTGGGGAAGCGTAGCATTTATTTCTTTTGAATCCATGTCCATCCATTTGTGATTTGTCCTCTCTGAGCTTCCTAGTGTTCTTTTATGGGGATTTGTTTGAAAAGCTTTGGTTTTACCCTTAGTTTTTTAATTGAAGCATTTAGTTTCCTTTGCAAGTTTTTAATCTGGTTATTACTCTTGAAGCATCAGTTGTTGATATGAGAAATAATTGTTCAAAGTTTGGTGCAAGGAAATTACCAGATTGAATTGAAGCGTTTGTTTCTTTGGTCCCAAGCTGATTCTGAATGGATCCTGATAACTCATCTGGCTGTTCAATTTTAATGTCTTCCTGTAAGGCCAAAGCATGTAAAGGGCTTTTCTTGTAAGGTTCCCCTTTGAATGCATATGCCACCAGGGCTTTATCCTCCATCGGACAGGATTTGTCATCATTAATGGACACTTGTACTCTTTAGTAAGCAGGTCGATTGTTGCTGGGGTTATTGAAAGGTTGTCACCTTTGATCTGTTTCGGTAGCTTTTCTGTTATTGTGGTTGCTTTGCAAGGGCAGAGCTTGGCCAAATGACCATGTTCATGGAAAATCCTATACTGAAAGGGAAAATTCTTGTAATCTACTGGATGCTGCCATTCAATCCATCCCATAGTTAAAATAATACAGTCGAATACGTGGTTTTCCCAGAGCAATAGACACAGATCCTTGCATTGTTAAGAACACCAAAATACTTATACATTCAAAGGCAATGATGTACTCCCCTTTTACTCCTTTTTTTTTGTAGTTGGATTCCTGCCAGTATTCACTACAAAGTAAGGGTAGCCTAACCCATAAGGGAACTATACTTGGAAGATTTTCCATCACACTAAAGGCAGGAAACCAATGCTTTGTGAACAAACCTGAAATTTTATAAAAGCATGGGCCTCCTTGAAAAACCAGATCCTTTTCTTGTTTGGCAGCCTTAATAGCCATGAATTATGCCCTTGACATCCTGAGGATTTCCAGTCATCTTGCAATTGAATTTTCAGGGTTTTAGATTCTGGTAAAGCCCCCATAAATATGCAGATAAAAGTGAATTTTTTCAAGCAGCCAGAGTCAAGATTCCTTTTCATCCATGGAAAGCATTACCTTTTCTGGGGTTTCCATCCTAAGGTAACAGCCATTTTCCTTGCTAGCTGAGAAAGAAGGCCTTAAATTTTTCTATAGGCATACTGCTGAAAAAATTGCAGCATATCTTCCATATAGATTGATTTGTGTCATGGGAGACAGTAAGTTTAGAAAAAAAAAAACTTGGACTCAAAGGGGAAGTGCTCTGGGAGGAGGCCGTGGTCACCAAAGGGACAGATCCTTGCTCCAATCAGCCTAGAGGTTGGAGGATGATAGTGGTTAATGGTGACAGAAGAGCACTGGTTCTTAGCTGGAAGATGATAATAGTCCTTAATAGCAGTCATTCCCACAGAAAATCATGATCAGTTATGCAATAAAGGAAAAACACACTGCCTTGAACATCATCTCCTAGAAAGAAAAGTACAAGCAAACTAAAGAAGCTTATTACCATTTTCTTTCACTCGTTTCTAACAGTTCTAAATATTAGTTTCTACTTTCTACTACTTCTTCTAGAGAGCAAAATACAAGAAAACTCAAAAAGCTTATCCCCATTTTTCATGCATTGTCACAATTTTAAGCAGTTCTTAATACTTTGTTTCTAAAGAAAGTAGGCTTATATAAATTACTCTTACCACGATTACAAAATGTAGCAAACCAATAAAAGGGTATAAGGACTTACAATGGGTTTTACATTTTTGTTCTCAATTCAAATTAAATGAAGGAAATCTAGGCACCTCTTATGTTATTAGACCATATTAACTAGAATTTTGTAAAATCATTACATTTTGAAAATAATAATAAATTGATAGACTCATCGATGCTAGCAGTATGTAGTTGTTTAATATGAACGATATGGTAAAAAACTAGTGCATTATTTATATGCAACAAAGAACTGCTGTCATGAGGATAAACAACATTTCTTTTCTCTAAAATGTCGCAAAATAAGCAATTTAGTTTGGTTGCCTACTACCATTAAGTTCTCCAAAGTAACTTTCTAATAGGTTGGCCTCATTGTTGGCTAGTTTATGTATGTCCTTTATGAGACAGTCTACTGGATCAGTTAATTCTTGGCCTCTATGTGACAGTATTAATATAATCTATTAGTCATCTGCCAATGCCAGCCACTGACAGGGCTTTAGCTCCTGTCATTCTCAACGTCCAAATTAATTTGATTTGCAGAAGACAGTATCTTTAAACCTATGGTGTTATGAAAGTCTACACCGCAGCAATTCAATGAAATGAAAACAATCGGTAGAGAAATTTATTTTTATTATGCCATGTCAAAAACATCAATTACAAGGTGTATTTAACCTTGTGCAATGACATTACAAAATTGTAAACAACACTAACAAAAATAAATTCTTAGCAACCAATGAAGTGCAGGTTGACAGCCAACAGGAAGGCCTTAAAGTTAAGAAAATTGGGTAAATGCTCAGATTGAAGGATAGAAAATAATCAATGACAGGCACTTTATACATCTGAAATTCATTCTTCAAAGAGTGTAACTTAGTAGAATTAACTAAAAACTTGAAAAATGCTAGATTCATTTAATACCTAATTCTGCCTGTGGGCTATGTATTCAGCTAAACAAATCAAAGGTGCTGCTTTGTTCACATCAAAAACAGAAAGCTGATCCTTGGCTTGTCTGTTCAGTTCTTCAGCGAACTCTCTTGACTTTTCGAGACCCAATAATTTAGGATATGTAACCTTATCAGCCACAAGGTCCTTGCCAGCAGTCTTCCCAAGCTCTTGAGATGACTTAGTAACATCAAGAATGTCATCAACAACCTGGAAAAGCAGACCTATACACCTTGCAAACGTCCTCAGTCTCTCAATCTCTTCATCGGATCCACCCCCAAGGATTGCACCAATGACTACAGACACCTCCAATAGAGCGGCTGTTTTATGGACATGAATGTACTCAAGCAGGTCCAGACCCACATCAGAAACACCCCCATTGCTAATATCCAAAACCTGCCCTGCAACTAGCCCTTCTGAACCAATTGCCTTGCCTAACTCAGAGATAACCCTCAATACCTTTCCTGCCTCAACCTCTTTCGTGGTAGAGGCAATATGCTCAAATGCAAATGCCAGCAGTGCATCTCCTGCCAACACAGCAACATCTTCACCAAAAACCTTATGATTTGTGGGTTTCCCTCTTCTCAAATCATCATTGTCCATGCAGGGCAAATCATCATGAATGAGTGACATGGTATGAATAATCTCCACTGCACAAGCAGATGGCATGGCTGACTCCCCAGATCCACCAACAAGCTCAAAAGCAGCGAGACACAAAATGGGTCTAACGCGCTTTCCCCCAGCTAGGAGAGAATACCTCATTGCTTCGTGTAACTTTTCAGGGTACCTAAGGCTTACACACTTGTCTAGGGCCTCATTGATGACACTGGCCTTGGTGACCATGTAACGTTTTAAGTCAAATGCTGTAACAACCTTATCTTCATCATTTTTCTCGATTTCATTCACAAGCTGTGATTTTGCTTTTATTTTGCAATTGGCTTTTTTCTTAACTAACCAAGATGCAGTTAGAGATGATGAACTACAGATAAAACCTGTGTTTTCCTTGTCTGGATTGCTGGCATGTGTTGTGGAACTTCTGCAACTGCTGCTAGTAGACATTGGAGTGAAGTTATTGGAAGGAAAAACGATCATCTCATGCATACCAACTTTCGATAATACAGTCCTCATCTCTCCAGTAATTCAACTTCTCTGCACAAAAATAACATCCCATTTTATTAAAGAAAACTATAACAACAAAATCTTCAATAGGGAATGCTCTTCCAAAAGAACAAACACAAGGTTTGAATCTATCTAGGTCCAGGCATAACAAATATGTATTTCAATTCAGGTAATACCTTCTATTGCTTGCTATGGAAGAAACTCCAACGCGGCTTCTTTCGACGCATGTGGTCTTAAATGAATAAGCAGTCAGTCATTTGTTTGTTTTGTCCAATGACAGCATGCCAAGTACATAGTAGATTTTCCTTATCTAGTCCCCAATGAAATTCTTTTAGCTGAAACGGGGTCTTTTCCATTGGAAGTATCGGCTTTAATCCGGTTGATAAGCTATTTAAAGAAAGTTGAAAACATGGATAACCACCGTTGGCCTAAAACAGCTATGAAGGAGACTCTAGATTGTAGGAAGAAAACTTGGATGAAACAAAACCACAAGTGGATGAACAAGTGGGACATCAATTTGCATGAGTGTCGTAGCACCAATAGTGAAATAAAAAGCTATGTGACTGAAAAATTTAGAACTGCCATGTGGACAAACCAGATTGGGCGAAAAAAAGCATACTACATCAAAGAGTTTAACCCGACAAAGGATCATGGTGAAAAAACTTATTTAGGTGCAGATATTAAAGGGAAAGCGAGGTTGTTAGTGGCACAATTGAGGATGGGATCACATCACCTTAGGTGTGAGACCGATAGGTGGAAGATACCCAAGGAAACTTGGGAAGAAAGAACTTGTATTTTCTGCAATAAAGGGGTTGTGGAAACAGAATGGCACTTCATCATAGAATGCATTGCTTACGAGGATATCCGCACTCAGCATGAAAATAGTTTGAAAGTGGACAATATGCACCAACTATTTGAGGAAGATAAGATTAATCAGACGGCTAGCCTTCTAGTCAAACTTAATAGCAGGAGATCTGACTTGGAAAAGAGTATGAAGACAAATTAGGCCTGTTTTGTCTCGGTCCCATAGACTGTTTGGTCTCGCGGACGTCATTAAAATCTTTCATTCATTCATTTAGTCATGGAACCATTAACATTTGTGCCGTCAGGAAAGGGAAAATAATTTTGGTTTTCTATTGTAGTAATCTTCGTTAGCCCATAGATCCAATCACAATATTTTTTATTGGACAAAATTTAATGAATCGCAAGCGAGTTTCGATCGGGTCAACTCTTCTTTTTTTAAATGAATGTGTCTTAATTTTTTTAATAAGTTATATTTATATAGTTTATTTTATTTTAACAGACGGGTGGTATAAAAGTATACTTTTAAAGTCAAAGTAGGATAGAGTTTGAAATAAAAATGAAAAATAAGGATCTAAGTTCAAACAATATTAAGCAACTAATGTAATCCTAGTAGGAGGATCTTTCTCATTATGCCTATGCCAAATATCTCTAGAGAAAAATCATCAATAGGTTTCCAATAAAAGATGGGTGGTATAAAAGTATACTTTTAAAGTCAAAGTAGGATAGAGTTTGAAATAAAAATGAAAAATAAGGGTCAAGTTCAAACAATATTAAGCAGCCGAAGTAATCCTAGTAGGAGGATCTTTCTCATTATGATTTTGTCAAACATCTCTAGAGAAAAATCATCAATAGGCTTCCAACTAGTGAGAGATCCCTCCTCTTTAAGAGTATCTTTCGAAACCGGTTGAGCACGATTTGGGAAGATGGTCAAATTCAAGTGTGGAACGTTGTCAAAATTAAGCCATCTAATAGCACCACACCCATGAGAGGAATCAAAGGGCTGCCGAGAAGATTGAGACCATCCTCCACAATCAACATTATCTTTATACCTAGAAGCTAAGAATCAAGGAACTAAGAGCTTCTATCACATTTGGGAGACTAGTTGTGACCACACCTGCACTCTTGAGGAGAAGAGGGGTCATCAGGAATTCTGGCAATGGTGCAAGGAGCATTCCCCAAGTGGTTCAAAAGCTCCTAAAGATGAGCAAATTCAAGTACAACTTTACAAGCATGCACTTGAATCTACATAAGAACATTATAACATATCATAGCTTTAGTATACATAAAAGTGTAATGTCATAAAATTGCACCCCTTGCAATTTCACATGCATTTTTGTATCTACTTTAGTGTCCACTCCTTTAGCATTTGTGTAGGCTCATTTTAGTCCTTACATCAACCTTTTTCCCTCTCAGGATGCTCAAAACCCTTTTTCAGCAACTACTTTCATGTGTTAGCTTTGCGTCAAACCTTGTGCTTTTCCCATTCTTGTCAAAACTTGGGAAGAAAGAACTTGTATTTTCTGCAATAAAGGGGTTGTGGAAACAGAATGGCACTTCATCATAGAATGCATTGCTTACGAGGATATCCGCACTCAGCATGAAAATAGTTTGAAAGTGGACAATATGCACCAACTATTTGAGGAAGATAAGATTAATCAGACGGCTAGCCTTCTAGTCAAACTTAATAGCAGGAGATCTGACTTGGAAAAGAGTATGAAGACAAATTAGGCCTGTTTTGTCTCGGTCCCATAGACTGTTTGGTCTCGCGGACGTCATTAAAATCTTTCATTCATTCATTCAGTCATGGAACCATTAACATCTGTGCTGTCAGGAAAGGGAAAATAATTTTGGTTTTCTATTGTAGTAATCTTCGTTAGCCCATAGATCCAATCACAATATTTTTTATTGGACAAAATTTAATGAATCGCAAGCGAGTTTCGATCGGGTCAACTCTTCTTTTTTTAAATGAATGTGTCTTAATTTTTTTAATAAGTTATATTTATATAGTTTATTTTATTTTAACAGACGGGTGGTATAAAAGTATACTTTTAAAGTCAAAGTAGGATAGAGTTTGAAATAAAAATGAAAAATAAGGATCTAAGTTCAAACAATATTAAGCAACTAATGTAATCCTAGTAGGAGGATCTTTCTCATTATGCCTATGCCAAATATCTCTAGAGAAAAAATCATCAATAGGTTTCCAATAAAAGATGGGTGGTATAAAAGTATACTTTTAAAGTCAAAGTAGGATAGAGTTTGAAATAAAAATGAAAAATAAGGGTCAAGTTCAAACAATATTAAGCAGCCGAAGTAATCCTAGTAGGAGGATCTTTCTCATTATGATTTTGTCAAACATCTCTAGAGAAAAATCATCAATAGGCTTCCAACTAGTGAGAGATCCCTCCTCTTTAAGAGTATCTTTCGAAACCGGTTGAGCACGATTTGGGAAGATGGTCAAATTCAAGTGTGGAACGTTGTCAAAATTAAGCCATCTAATAGCACCATTCACACCATGAGAGGAATCAAAGGGCTGCCGAAGATTGAGACCATCCTCCACAATCAACATTATTCCTTTATACCTAGAAGCCAAGAATCAAGGAACTAAGAGCTTATCACATTTGGGAGACTATTGTGACCACACCTCAGACTCTTGAGGAGAAGAGGGGCCATCGTGAATTCTCGCACGGTGCTGAGCATTCCCCAAGTGGTTCAAAAGCTCCTAGTGAGCAATTCAAGTACAACTTTACAAGCATGCACTTGAATCTACATAAGAACATTATAAATACATATCATAGCTTTAGTATTATTAAAGTGTAATGTCGTAAAATTGCACCCCTTGCAATTTCACATGCATTTTTGTATCTACTTTAGTGTCCACTCCTTTAGCATTTGTGTAGGCTCATTTTAGTCCTTACATCAACCTTTTTCCCTCTCAGGATGCTCAAAACCCTTTTTCAGCAACTACTTTCATGTGTTAGCTTTGCGTCAAACCTTGTGCTTTTCCCATTCTTGTCAAAACTTGGGAAGAAAGAACTTGTATTTTCTGCAATAAAGGGGTTGTGAAAACAGAATGGCACTTCATCATAGAATGCATTGCTTACGAGGATATCCGCACTCAGCATGAAAATAGTTTGAAAGTGGACAATATGCACCAACTATTTGAGGAAGATAAGATTAATCAGACGGCTAGCCTTCTAGTCAAACTTAATAGCAGGAGATCTGACTTGGAAAAGAGTATGAAGACAAATTAGGCCTGTTTTGTCTCGGTCCCATAGACTGTTTGGTCTCGCGGACGTCATTAAAATCTTTCATTCATTCATTCAGTCATGGAACCATTAACATCTGTGCTGTCAGGAAAGGGAAAATAATCTTGGTTTTCTATTGTAGTAATCTTCGTTAGCCCATAGATCCAATCACAATATTTTTTATTGGACAAAATTTAATGAATCGCAAGCGAGTTTCGATCGGGTCAACTCTTCTTTTTTTAAATGAATGTGTCTTAATTTTTAATAAGTTATATTTATATAGTTTATTTTATTTTAACAGACGGTGGTATAAAAGTATACCTTTTAAAGTCAAAGTAGGATAGAGTTTGAACCAAAATGAAAAAATAAGGATCTAAGTTCAAACAATATTAAGCAATCCAATGTAATCCTAGTAGGAGGATCTTTCTATTATGTCATGCCAAATATCTCTAGAGAAAAAAATCATCAATAGGTTTCCAATAAAAGAAGATAAGTGGTATAAAAGTATACTTTTAAAGTCAAAGTAGGATAGACAACAAAAATGAAAATAAGGGTCAAGTTCAAACAATATTATGTACCAAGTAATCCTAGTGGAGGATCTTTCATTATGATTTTGTCAAACATCCTAGAGAAAAAACTAATCAATAGGCTTCCCAACTAGTGAGAGATCCCTCCCTCTTTAAGAGCATCTTCAAACCCTGAGCACGCATTTGGGAAGATGGTCAAATTCAAGTGTGGAACGCTAGTCGTGCCTGGGGCCATCTAATAGCACCAATAACCCATGAGAGGAATCAAAGGGCTGCCGAGAAGATTGAGACCATCCTCCACAATCAATATTATCTTTATACCTAGAAGCTAAGAATCAAGGAACTAAGAGCTTCTATCACATTTGGGAGAGACTAGTTGTGACCACACCGCACTCTTGAGGAGAAGAGGGTCACTGTGTGAATTCTCGGGTAATGGTGCAAGGAGCATTCTCAAGTGGTTCAAAAGCTCCTAAGATATACCAAGTACAACTTTTACAAGCATGCACTTGAATCACATAAGAACATTATAACATATCATAGCTTTAGTATACATAAAAGTGTAATGTCATAAAATTGCACCCCTTGCAATTTCAGCGCATTTTTGTATCTACTTTAGTAGTCTCAATTCTTTTAGCATTTGTGTAGGCTCATTTTAGTCCTTACATCAACCTTTTTCCCTCTCAGGATGCTCAAAACCCTTTTTCAGCAACTACTTTCATGTGTTAGCTTTGCGTCAAACCTTGTGCTTTTCCCATTCTTGTCAAAACTTGGGAAGAAAGAACTTGTATTTTCTGCAATAAAGGGGTTGTGGAAACAGAATGGCACTTCATCATAGAATGCATTGCTTACGAGAATATCCGCACTCAGCATGAAAATAGTTTGAAAGTGGACAATATGCACCAACTATTTGAGGAAGATAAGATTAATCAGACGGCTAGCCTTCTAGTCAAACTTAATAGCAGGAGATCTGACTTGGAAAAGAGTATGAAGACAAATTAGGCCTGTTTTGTCTCGGTCCCATAGACTGTTTGGTCTCGCGGACGTCATTAAAATCTTTCATTCATTCATTTAGTCATGGAACCATTAACATTTGTGCCGTCAGGAAAGGGAAAATAATTTTGGTTTTCTATTGTAGTAATCTTCGTTAGCCCATAGATCCAATCACAATATTTTTTATTGGACAAAATTTAATGAATCGCAAGCGAGTTTCGATCGGGTCAACTCTTCTTTTTTTAAATGAATGTGTCTTAATTTTTTTAATAAGTTATATTTATATAGTTTATTTTATTTTAACAGACGGGTGGTATAAAAGTATACTTTTAAAGTCAAAGTAGGATAGAGTTTGAAATAAAAATGAAAAATAAGGATCTAAGTTCAAACAATATTAAGCAACTAATGTAATCCTAGTAGGAGGATCTTTCTCATTATGCCTATGCCAAATATCTCTAGAGAAAAAATCATCAATAGGTTTCCAATAAAAGATGGGTGGTATAAAAGTATACTTTTAAAGTCAAAGTAGGATAGAGTTTGAAATAAAAATGAAAAATAAGGGTCAAGTTCAAACAATATTAAGCAGCCGAAGTAATCCTAGTAGGAGGATCTTTCTCATTATGATTTTGTCAAACATCTCTAGAGAAAAATCATCAATAGGCTTCCAACTAGTGAGAGATCCCTCCTCTTTAAGAGTATCTTTCGAAACCGGTTGAGCACGATTTGGGAAGATGGTCAAATTCAAGTGTGGAACGTTGTCAAAATTAAGCCATCTAATAGCACCACACCCATGAGAGGAATCAAAGGGCTGCCGAGAAGATTGAGACCATCCTCCACAATCAACATTATCTTTATACCTAGAAGCTAAGAATCAAGGAACTAAGAGCTTCTATCACATTTGGGAGACTAGTTGTGACCACACCTGCACTCTTGAGGAGAAGAGGGGTCATCAGGAATTCTGGAAATGGTGCAAGGAGCATTCCCCAAGTGGTTCAAAAGCTCCTAAAGATGATCAAATTCAAGTACAACTTTACAAGCATGCACTTGAATCTACATAAGAACATTATAACATATCATAGCTTTAGTATACATAAAAGTGTAATGTCATAAAATTGCACCACTTGCAATTTCACATGCATTTTTGTATCTACTTTAGTGTCCACTCCTTTAGCATTTGTGTAGGCTCATTTTAGTCCTTACATCAACCTTTTTCCCTCTCAGGATGCTCAAAACCCTTTTTCAGCAACTACTTTCATGTGTTAGCTTTGCGTCAAACCTTGTGCTTTTCCCATTCTTGTCATTTTGTAGCGTGATATGTCTAAACACTAGCACGCCACATGGACGTCTGTGTGTCGTGTTATCATCCCATGACATTTCAACGTTCAAACGACAATTTTCAAGCATGTTTTCCACTTGTCAACGAGTTTTGTTCCTAGTAACGGCTTGGGACGCCTTGTAACCGCCCAAGAAGCTTCTTTTCCTTCCTTAAATGCTACCTTTTTAATACATTTAGTCTTTTGAATCTTCCTAGCTTTGGCTCTTGCCTTTTCCTCCTCTCTTGCTCTTGCTATCTTGCTTGCATAGCCCCATACAGCTTGTTACAGCAACACTCTCAAACTCTTACAACACTTTTTACAACTCTCTTGGCTCTTGCAGCTTTCTTTTCTCTCTGTCTCTTTGGCTTCCTTAAGCCTTGTAACTAATATCTCCCCTATCTTGTGCTTGCGGGCATCCTGGGATTTCACACATCCCTTATCCATTGCATCTCTATATTTTGTGATACAGGTTCTCCTCCTTGAGCAGGGATTGCTTTTATCACCTTACTTCGTGATACGGGTTCTCCTCCTCGAGCGGGGATTGCTTTTATCACTCCTTTGTCCATTTCTCTCTATCTATTTGGTTGTCCATGGAGGTGGGAACACCAAAATGGGCCTATACAACCCTAATACTTTCTCTAGATCTTACGTATGTAGGTATTGAAGACATTCATTTGCTGGAGGCTCCATTGCTTGGGTTTTTGTGAGCTTCTTCTATCTCTCATCCTCTTCTACTTTATCATCTACTTTACTTTATTTCAGTTCTATTGCATTTTGTTATTTTCATGTACTCTAAAAGTTCTCAGTAATTAGATCGCTAGTAGTCACTTTATTGTTTTCTATGACAAACTTTATTTTTGGTCCATATGAAATGCTAACACACCTCTAGAATGCCAGTGCACCACGCTATTGTCTGTATTCTGTGTCAGTGTCCTTTGGCTGAAAGCTCGTCAGTTTGTCCAAAAAACCTTTGTGGCCTATTCTTTCCAATTCTAGAACTCTCACATTGTTCCTTGAGGTAGTTTAGGGCAGTTCACCCCTTGGGAATCTCTTGAGAATAAAGAGACTCATGAGTAACGAATCCCCCTTCTCTACATTTTGGTGAACCTGACATTAACACCCCTTTATATATATATATATATATAAAGGAGGACAAATCAAAGATTTATCCTTCCCAAAAAAAAAAATTGGGTTGCTTCCCCGAACCCCATTCCATGCCATCAATAGTGATATACGTCGGCCTTCGGATTACTTGTCTATATCTCTATTTTAAAATATACTTTTTGTCTTTCTTACTTTCTAGCTTTGTTAAGAAGCTTCAATAGGTTCTCTTACAAGCATGTGAAAGTGAGTTCTTGTCTCCTTCCTTATTATTCTTTGTTGATCCCTCTTCTGAGATTTCTTCTAAGGATATTTTTGCGCAAGAGGATGAAATCATTGATACCTTTCTTAATGTTACTCTATCTTCTCTCCATTTGAATGCACTCTCTTTTAGAGATGATGCATCTATGAATGATGAATCTCTCTTTCATTCCAATGCACTCTCTTCTAGAGACGTTGTGTTCGTGAATGATGAATCTCATCTTTGCTTTGATGCACTCTCTCCTATAGATGATGTATTAGCGAATGATGAATCTCCTTCCACATTTGATCCTCCCTAAATCAATGTTGAGAATATTTCTTTGAATGATTCTTCCACTAGTTGTGATGATTTTGTAAATGTAATCTATGTCTCTGCTGCCCCACAAAGGTCATTTATTTGACTCCAACCAGTCCTGCCCCTACAAGGATTTGTTCTATTGATGGTATCCCATTTGATAGTGATTCTCTTGATCTTTTTATGGCTCCCTCTTGTAGAGCAGTAGCCCATACTTATGAGAACAGAATGAATAAACAACCAAGCCTTCTTCAAGCTCCTAAACCTATGACTAAAGCACCCAGTGATTACGATCTTGTCCGAGCAACTCCATGTTACTCTGGCTAAGATACCGCCTTATGGGACTTGATCTACTCCGTTATAAGAGATGATTCAAAGCCTTGCAAAATATCCTCTTTCCTTCTTCTACTAGGGCAGCCGGATGTTAATCGTTGATAAGCTGCATATTCATGTGGATTCACCGTGTTATGTTCTATCAGCAGGCTTCCTCTTAATCACGAGAACCATGAGCCTCTAATGATCATAGTTAACGTAATGATATTGGCGTGGCCTCTCGTTGACACCGGTTCGATGCTCAATGTATGTAGCATTGATCTATTTCCTAAGATTAATATTGATTCATCTTCTCTTAATGCTTCTTCTATTGTCATTCATGGGGTTCGATAATGTCAGTCAACAAGACCCATGCACTATAGTCTTGCCTTTGAGGTTGGGACCTATTCACATGCCTGTATATGTTATATTAGAAAATTACCATATAACCTTCTTTATTGGTGAACATGGATTTACTTCATTGTGGGTGCAATCTTCGTCTACCTTGCACGCGCCGTCTATTAAGTTCATTTTGCAGTAATCAAGTCAGGTGAGGGGTTGACCTAGGCTGTGCACACTTATGTGAGATGGCGATTTGTGTTGGGCTTCAATTGTACCTACTCTTATTCATGATGTCTTCTGATGTGTTGATGTTTACTCTAGTAGTACCTAGTATAAAGGATACTCTTGAGACAAATGTCTTTGAAGAAGATCCTTCTGAAGAAAGAAATCTTAAGTTTGCTCCTTCTACGTCTTCTCAAGAGAATGCATGTCTTGGTGATGATTGGGGTTCTCTAGACTTTACAAAATTCTTTATTGGAGAAACCCACTATCAAAGATGATTATTCTTCTGTATCATGGGATAATGTGAGCAATAGTTGTAATGTCCTTAATGCCAATCCTCCTCCTTCCAAGGAAGATGTTTGCACTTCTATTAAAAAGGTTAATGTTGGTAGTCCTATTAAGAAGGTTGATGGTGATCCCATAGAGGAGCATGATCCCCATTGTTGGAATAATTCTCTTTATGAAAATCCTCTTCTCAAGATTTGCAAACATGATATGGCCCTGGCTTTAGGCTTGTCTCTAAATATGGCTATGAGCATAAAGGTTGTGGGCATAACAAACAAGAGATTCAGGTCCCTATAGAATGTGAACCTCATAAGCATAATTTGGGGCTTGGTTGCTTGAATGAACAATCTAAACAAAAACCAGAGTTGAATGCTAACATGATGTCCGCTCAACCTTGTTCTCTCAGATTGACTCATCCTCCATTGTCTTCTATCTTCGTGTCTTCTTCTTGTGAGCAGTCAAACTTTTCTCCACAAGAGAAAGGGTTGCTTCCTACTCTTCATTTTTTATCTGAGAAAGAGCATATTTTGTTGCAAATTCTAAAATACCACTTGATTACTCTTCCTTCTCCTATGCATAAGAAATTTCATAAACATGATAAAGCAAAACATTCTTTCTGCACATACCATTGAGTGCCCACCCATTCCACTAGTGAATGTAAGGCCTTGGAGGAAAAAATACAACTTATTGATTCAGGTGCCATCACTCATTTATCTGTTGATGCACTTTCCTCTTCTTCAAATGACAAGTGATATCGAGGTCTACCTCTATCTTGTATGTTCTAAGTACTTGCATGGTTCTCCTCCCCTATATGTTGGGGGTAGTGATAACTTGTTATAGAGATGTGTGTCCTCCGTAAAGGACCCCCACTCTTTTCTCTGTCTTTCAAAATGAGCGTCCCTTGAGTGGACCCCTTTTTCTTTTGAAGGGTTCCTGAGGGACTCCTTTGAAATCTTTTTTCTCGAATGAATTCTATGGCATCTATCTTGGGGGCAGCCTGACTAGACCTTTATTTTCTATGACCGTCCTACAACACAACTTGTAGTAGCCATAGGCTTCGCTGATCAGTCGTACTCTGTAGGACCGAGAACCTATAGAGCTTCTTTGCATCAAGCTTACCTAACATGTTTAGTCTGTGGATTAACATGTTGCTTTATGGGTGCGCCTGTGAAGCCGCTTCTCAATCTGACTCTACGGAGTCCCCTTACATTGGGCTTCCTTCATGAAAGAGAACTTGGGGGTTGCCTTCTTGTAGGTCTACGAGCCTATAAGGTGCTTACTTCAATAGGCTTCCTTCATGAGAGATAACTTGGGGGTTGCCTTCTTGCAGGTCTACGGGCCTATGAGATGCTTACATCTTGCGGGATTTGTCCATCATTGGTCTGAGGGCCTTTGGTGTACTTTGTGCAACTTCATAGTTTTACGGAGCTACGGAGTCCTTCATTCAAACCTCCTCAGGAGAGAGTACCTATGAATCCACCTCTCTTGGAATTTTCATTCATTTCTAGCTTCTCTATCTTTCTCTTAAATTCTCTTTCTTCTCTATTTTGTATACCAAATCAAAGATCTACATCTTCTTCATCCTGAGTATATGCTCTTCCTCTCTTCGATATTGGTTGCTTCCCTAAATTTTGGGTGCATTCTTCTCTTGAAGCAATCAATCCTTACATTATTCTCTCCATTTTAAAATTCTTCTATGTATTATTTCTTAATTTGGGGACAACGCATAGTATTGAGACAACCTTTTACATCGAGGTCTCTTTCACTTTGCTAACTCAAATCTAGTTTGTTGTGTGCTTGTGTGTGTGTGTTTTTATATTCTAACCTAGTGTTGTAATTTGTGCATGTCTTTCTTGTCTAATGTGTTTGATTTGTAGGTCATCAGCCTCAGGGCATGCTTCCTTGGTTTGAGGAGTTGTCCACTTCCTCTACATTATCCTTTTGGAATTATGATGTTATTTATGTTTAGTAGATTTTCTTTAGCATGTATATTAGTGTAGATTCATATGCCCACTAAAGTGGGGGAAAAATTTAATGTCGTAAAATTGCACCCCTTGCAATTTCACATGCATTTTTGTATCTACTTTAGTGTCCACTCCTTTAGCATTTGTGTAGGCTCATTTTAGCCCCTACATCAGCCTTTTTCCCTCTCAAGATGCTTGAAACCCCTTTTCAACAACTACCTTCATGTGTCAACTTTACGTCAAACCTTGTGCTTTTCCTGTTCTTATCATTTTGTAGTATGATGTGTTTGGACACTAGTGCACTACATGGACATCCACGCACCGTGCTAGCATCCTGTGATGTTTCAATGTTCAAATGACTACTTTCGAGCATGTTTTCCACTTGTTAGTGAGTTTTGTCGGTGGTAACGGCTTGGGACGTCTTGTAACCATCTGGGAAGCTTCTTTTCCTTCCTTAAATGCTACCTTTTCAATCCATTTAGTCTTATAAATCTTTCTATCTTTGGATCCCGCATTTTCCTCCTCTCTTTCTCTTGCTATCTTGCTTGCATAACTCGATACAACTTGTTATAGAAACACACTCAAGCTCTTACAATACTCTCAATCTCTTACAACACTTTTTGCAGCTCTCTTGGCTCTTGTAGCTTTCTTTGCTCTCTCTTTGGCTTCCTTAAGCCTTGCAACTGATATATCCCCTATCTTATGCTTGTGAGCATCATCGGATTTCACACATCCCCTATTTATTGCATCTCTATATTTTGTGATACAGGTTCTCCTTCTTGAGCGAGGATTGCTTTAATCACCTTACTTCATGATATGGGTTCTCCTCCTCGAGCGAGGATTGCATATATCACTCCTTTGTCCATTTCTCTCTATCTATTTGGTTGTTTGTGGAGGTGGGAACACCAAAATGGGGGTTTGACTTAGGTAAACCCCTATACAGCCCTAACACTTTCTCTAGATCTTACATATGTAGGTATTGAATACATTCATTTGCTGGAGGCTCCATTAATTGGGTTTTTGTGAGCTTCTTCTATCTCTTATCCTCTTCTACTATATCATCTACTTTACTTTATTTCAGTTCTATCGCATTTTGTTATTTTCTTGTACTCTAGAAGTTCTCAGTAATTAGATCGCTAGTAGTCACTTTCTTGTTTTTTGTGACAAACTTTCTTTCTGGTCCGTACGAGATGCCAACACACCTCTAGGATGCTAATGTGTTGCATTGTCATCCATATTCCACGTTGTTGTCCTTTGGCCGAGAGCTCACCAATTTGTCCAAAAAACCTTTGTGACCTGCTCTTTCCGATTCTAGAACTCTCGCATTGTTCCTTGAGGTAGTTTAGGGTAGTTTGCCCCTTGGGAATCCCTTGAGAATAAAGTGACTCATGAGTAGCGAATCACCCTTCTCTACAAAAAGATAGTTATTTGTAGAAAAATCTTAAAAATATATTATATTTCTATATTTCCAAATGATGAAGAGAATTTCCACCCTAAACACATGTCAAATTTGGGTATACTTGACTAGGGGACAAGGTCAATCTCTTAGAAAAATCATATGACAAGAAAATGGAGTAGGCATAAAAGGCCTAAAAATGTCAAGGATCCAAAACAAAGTTTTTGAGCTCTAGTACAAAATGTAAGAGAGGGGGACCAACCACACCAAGGCTCTATGTCATGGAGAGCAAAGAGCAGAGGGTTTCCCTAACTTACCTCAAGCTAATGGGTGTTTGGGATAAGAATCAAGAAAGAAGAGAACTCTCAAGTGCTTCTATCACTCTACAGATCTGAGAGTCCAAATGGGGCTAGACAAGTCAGTTTTTGGAGTTCAAACTACACCTCAAACAACTCTTTGTCTGAGGATGGCAATGTGGGTCTGGTACGACGGTGTGGTGTGTTGGCATCTCTCTAGCATGTTGGTGTTCGTATGACTAGAAAACATAAAGTACCATATAAAACACCAAAGAACCTACTAACTACCTAGCTAAATGGTTTTAATGAAATAAACTGGATGATAAAGTAGGAAAAGTAACTACATAAATGATAAAGAAAGTAGATAAAGACAAGGGTGGCAAAGGACAACTCACTAAAGCTCAAGTTCACCAGCGAGCTCCCCACACGTTCACCTACACACAAGTAAGAGGGGAAAAATATTGGGTTGTATAGGGATTTGCCTCAATCAAATCCCCGCTTTGGTGTTTCCACCTCCACAAATAGCCAGAAAAGCCACGAAGTAGAAAGTATGATAAAGGAAAGGAGAAAGGAAAGTATCAAACACTACAAAAGATTCTATACTACTCTATCAAACCATAAAAGGAAAATGAAATGATACCACCTCCACCCAAAGGCTCTCAAGGCTGATGAAGGGAGAATGCCAGCAACGAGCTTGGCAAAGTTGACAAGGCCACAACAGTGACGAAGGGAGGTCTCACAAGACTCCAAATTCGTAGCTTCGATGGTAGCACCACACATACAAGGATGGAATTGATGGAGTAACAAGATTGCTTGCTGCGATGCTCAATGGAGTTGTCAAAAATGCTTGAGAGAATGTGATAGATTGTTGAAGAGAATGTTGAAGAGATTGTAGAGAATGTAGAGGAAGGAATGAATGAACAAGATAGCCAATTCAAGATCAAAATGGGAGAGATAGGGTCATTTTTGGGTCGGTTGGTCACACAGAGGTGTTACAATTCATCCCCAATGAGGAGTGTAACATCCTTGCGAACTCCAGAGGCAAGAATCTGTCAGGGACAGTAGCTCACCGTGCATACATCCGCATGTCGCGCTCGTGTCCCTGATGAAAATTCCCCCACCGACACACACAACACGTACCAAGTGGATGTATTTTAGATGGGTGATGTGGAATTTTGCCTTCATATTTGATTTTCTAAGGTAAGGGTATGCAAAAGGGGAATTTACGCAAGGGGGGAAATTTGCTCCTATACATTTTTCCCCCACTTTAGCAAGCACGAGTATCAATGAGTGTTCGGTAAAGTAGATCTCGAAGAGTTAGAAATGTATACCTAAACCGTCAAGGAAGCAGATTGTGATCTGGTGAACTCAAAAGCGTAGGATAGGAAAAGGACTCCATAGGTACTCTCTCCTGAGGAGGTTCAAACAAAGGACTTCGTAGCTTTGTGGAACTATGAAGTTGAACAAAGTACACCAAAGGCCTGCATATCAACGATGGACAAGCCTCGTAGGATGCAAGTGCTTCATAGGCTCTCAGACCTGCAAAGAAGGAATTCCCCCAAGTACTCTCTCATGAAGGAATCCCAATGAAAGGGGAATCTGCAAAGTCAAACTAGAAAGTAACTTCACAGGTGTACCTGCAAAGCAACATGTTAATCCATAGATAAAACATGTCAGAAAACAAAAAGCAGCCACACAAGCAAACAAGAAGATAGTCACGCAGAAAGTCAAAAAATTGAAAAGAAGAGGGGGGTCTACTCAAGGGAGGCGTTGTTTGAAAGTGCAAGAATACTTTTCACAAATTGATTCAATCATCAAGGAATCCTTTCGAAAGATGTTCACTTCATCAAGGAATTCGAAAGGAAGAAAATGCTCATGAGGGAAAGGTCAAGGCTTCTCCCATAGGAAAAGTTGCTCCCACCTCGAAGGAAAAATTTCAAGTTCTTTCTTTGCGAACCTATGACAAAGGAAACACGTTCCAGTAGGGGTCCTTGTTAAGAATGCAATTTTTGAAAATTTGTAAAGATTTTCAAGAAAAGATTTGTTGGTGAAAAATGTATTTTCTGGAAATCAAAGTTGACGTGTACACTTAAGATGCGTGCAAACACAAAGAGCACACTGGAATCCTAGGAGAGAAAAATAAGAATGAAAAGTAGTATTGGCGAAAGGACATATGAATGTGTTATGTGGTGATGTTGTTGCACACACACAAGGCAACACATAAGATACCACAACATCACAACACAAGAAAAGAAGAGAGAAAGATAACCAAAACTACAAAAAGAGACAATTAAAATCACAAATAAAGGGCACAAAGGAAATCTGATATTTTAGGGTCAAAGCTGCTCATAAATATATATAAATATAGTAATAGTATATTAATGAACTGTCATCAACCCCCTACTGTATCAGACCATACGAAGAATGCAGGAGAAGGAAAAAATAAAAATAAAAGATTGGGTCAACATGGAACGAAAGCCTAAATGCCCTCAATCATCCCCAATTTATCAAAAATCAATACATAATAGAGGAAGAGCGATGCCACAAATAAGAGAGTTTCATGCACATAATCACTCATGTGTTTGAAACCCTCAAGGGTGACAAAAGGGTCATCCAAGAACCTCGCGAAAGCATGAAATTTTATCACAACAAGCACCCTAAGGTGAGAAGGCGCCCTAACACTCATCAACCGGTCCTTGCTTTAGTGATCATTATACGAGCGGCACAATGGTGAATGAGGGGTGCTGACCCTCATGAGCTGAGGAAGGATACTCTTGAGGTCTCTCGCTTGGTTCCTATTGGGCAAATTAATGATTTCTGAAGATCGTACAGCGAGGTCGGACTGTCAAGGAGTTGAACATGCACTTGGGTGCATGTGTACCTCAGCAGGCGAGGTAGCACAGGAATTCACTACTAGGCTCATTGAGTGACTCAGGAGAAATGATGAACTCAAGGGATGCCAGAGCTTCTTCCATAACAAGGATGATGGATGCCAATGTAGAACCACCCTTTGAAGAGGGTGGACTCCTCTTTCGACCCCCATTGCTAGCAGGGCCATTCTCCACCTTTCTCTTTTTCAGAGGGTGTGAGACCCCACAAATGAGGAAAAAAGCGTAGAGGAGGAGGAGAAAACCACGAAGGACACTACCAAGGTGTTTGGCATGTCCACAGGCTTCAAAAATGGCAGGATGTATGGAAGGGACATCAAGAGAGGCAACTCGACCAAAGGAGCAATAAACACCTACACCTTTTTAGGGTCGGGGGTGTTTACACTAGTAGTACGAGCCATAAGAAGAATTGAATTTGATTGAACCAAGGCAGAGGGGATGAAAGAGGAGGACAAAACATGAGGCCTTGGAATAGGGGCGGTTAGCTCCCCTTCCTTCCTCTGCAAAGTGGTCTTCTCAGCTGCTAGAGCCTTTTTTCAGCGCTTTCGCTCACAAGCAAGGCAGTTTTTGTGACTCCGGGAACTAGAGGCCGAGAGATGAGATGTAATAGAAGGCTACTGCTCAACCATAGGAGTTTCCATCATGGCTGTCTCTAGTGGAGGGAGAGATTCCTAGACAGGAGCAGGAGGGAGAGATTGAGAAGAGGTTGAAATAATAGCGGGGGGAGTTCGATCTAGCACCTCAGCAGAGGGCCTCTTCCCATTCACTACCTTGGGGGCAGGAGCGGTAGGAGGCTGTGGAGGTCGAGACATAGAGGATTTCCCTCAGGGACCCTTCCTTCTACCATATCGAATGGGCCTAGGCATTGTGAGCAGAACAAGAAGTTTGAATGCAAGATGCTTGGGCTTCCGCCAAGCATGCACCATAGGGTTCTCCCGCAAACGTGGAGCAGAATCCAATGACACCACTGCAGGGAGAGAGGAAGCAACAGGTTGGACATCGAAAGAGGAGGAAGAGGAACCTCGAGAACACTTCTCTTCTTCCCTTCTCTGAGCCATGGTGGAATCACTGTCAACTTTCAAATAGGCCCTATGTGAGATGGCAAAGGGAGATGGAGGGTACCTCACCTTAGGCATTAAGCACGCTTTCTTGTATTTCTCATAGGTCTGGTATAAGAGGTCTATCCTAGGTGGAAGTGAACCAATGGGTGTAGGCCAAGAGTAGTCTAGAGAATAGCTGCCACACGCAACTGATGGTTTATAACCGGTGTCATGGATTATGTGCATTGAACCCTCATGGATAAATTTAAATTTGTATGTGCATGGTAGAGGCTGCATTCTGAGCCAACAAGGGATACTAGTTTCACCTAAAGAGATCAAACCACAGGATTATTCCAAAGGTTCTTGACTTAGGTCAGGGTATGAGGTGATACTACCCGAGGAGGTGAAAATTACAGCCCCATATGTGGATGGTACTTTTAGGTGCATCGTACCTATCTTTATGTAGGAAATTGATCAACATAATATCCTCGATTATCACATTCACCCGACATGTCGGGTCAACAAGAATTTCTATTACAGTGTTTTTGTTGATTCACGTGGGGATGTAAAGAGGAGATGGCTCTCTGTTGTAATCCATTAGTAGGTCCTGCAAGGTGAAACTTATACTAGGAGAACTAGTCATAGGCTGCACTGAGCGGATAGGTAGATGCAGAAAGGAATTCATCGCATACACTAAACAATACTTTCATAGAGCCCTTAAAGGCTCACAATTGTATAGTGATCCAACTAAGGCTTCATTCTGTAATGCCTATGGAACCTTCCAACTACTCCTACTAGGGGTCGCAGGTTGGGTTGTAAGGCGAAATGCCTCACAACAGTCACACCTACAATGCTCCTAAGATATGAGGAAAGGACCCTTCAACACCGCTAAACAAAACCAAAATGGTTCACGTCAGGTTCACCAAAAATGTAAGAGAGGGGGGCCAACCACACCAAGGCTCCAAGTCACGGAGAGCTGAGAGTGGAGGGCTTCCCTAACTTACCTCAATCTAATGAGGTGTTTCAGATAATAATCAAGAATGAAGAGCATTCTCAAGTTCTTCTGTCACTCTACATATCCAAGCGTCCAAATGGGGCTAGACAAGCCCATTTTTGGAGTTTAAACTGCACCTCAGACAACTCTCTTTCTGAGGACGATAGTGCGGATCTAGGACAACAAAGTGTAGGTCTAGGACAACAATGTGATGCACTAGAATCTCTTTAGCGCGTTGGCATCCATACTTCCAGAAAATGTAAAGTACCATATAAAACACCAAAGAACCTACTAACTACCTAGCTAATTGGTTTTAACAAAATAAATAGGATGATGAAGTAGGAAAAGTAACTACGTAATGATAAAGCAAGTAGATAAAGACAAGGGTGGCAAAGACCAACTCACTAAAGCTCCAACTCGTCGACAAGTTCCCCACACACGTTCACCTACACACAAGCAAGAGGGGGAAAATGTTGGGTTGTATAGGGGTTTTCCTTAGTCAAACCCACGCTTTGGTGTTTCCACCTCCACAAACAGCCAAAAAAGCCATGAAGTAGAAAGTACGATAAAGGAAAGGAGAAAGGAAAGTATCAAACACTACAAAAGGTGCTATGCTACTCTATCAAACCATAAAAGGAAAATGAAGTGATACCACCTCCACCAAAAGGATCTCAAGGCCGATGAAGGGAGAATGCAAGCAATGAGCTTGGCAAAGTCGACACAGCTGCAACAGTGAGGAAGGGAGGTCTTGCAAGACTCCAAACTCGCAGCTTCTATGGTAGCACCACACGTACAAGGATATAATTGATGGAGTAACAAGCTTGCTTGCTGCAATGCTCAATGGAGTTGTCAAAAATGCTTGAGAGAATGTGATAAATTGTTGAAGAGAATGCTGAAGAGATTGTAGAGAATGTAGAGGATGGAATGAATGAACAAGACAACCATTTCAAGACCAAAATGGGAGAGATAAGGTTGTTTTTGGGTCAGTTGGTCACATAAAGGCATTACAATTCATCCCCAGTGAGGAGTGTAACGTCCTTGAAAACTCTAGAGGAAGGAATTTGTCAAGGACGATAGTGCTCCATGCAGACATCTGTGCACTGCACTCACATCCCTAATGAAAATTCCCCCACCAACACACACAACATGCACCAAGTGGATGGATTTCAGATGGGTGATGTGGAATTTTTCCTTCAGGTTTGATTTTCTAAGGCGAGGGTATGCAAAACAGGAATTTACATAAGGGGTGCGAATTCGCTCCTATACACAAAACTAAAAAATATGCTTGATATTCTCAATTTTCTCAAAAAATAAACAACAAGGATTGAGAGCCCCAAAAATGACCAAATGAGCACCAAGAGAAATACCTTGATAGAGAATACACTAGGCAAAGTATGCCAACTTAGACTCAAGAGTAGTTGACTAGACAAACTAGAAATCTCAATGCCATGAACCAACAAAGGACTAAAGTTGCCAACAATGGTTCAACTAATCTACCATAGGAAGTGTTGGGTCCCAAAACCATTGCTCCATTTCCTAGAATGAAATCTCACTCACAAGGCCAAGGTGATCATCATGCAAGTAAAGTCAAATCATCAAAATATCATTGGAGGTTTGAAAGCAAACTCAAGGAGAATGGGTTTCATCTCCTACTCTTCAATCTCGACTTAGAATTGGAAGGGAAATCATAGGGGTATAACTAAATAGGTATTAAACTCAAACAAAATGGACAACCAAAAACACTAATATCCAAACCCAATTTGTTGACTTGGCCCCAAATTTTATCACTAAACCAAGAACAACTAGTTCTCTCAAAACCCCCATATAACTAATAAAAATGTGCAAGCATAACACACATGAGATAGATTCATCTCAGAACTCTCTTGATGATAAATCCTTGGATATATTATGAGGTTATGAATGTATAGCTTTAAGTGTTTTATTTCTACATTATTGGTAAATTTTTATGATTTGTTTAAAAGGTGTAGAATTAGTCAATACAGTTCAAGACTAGTGTCTATCTATTGGTTACAAAGTCATAGTTATCAAATTGAATAGTAGAAGGGAAAATAAGGACAATGGCTATGCATTCACATACACAAAATAATGACATAAATATATAGAACATACTTAATCATCCATAAATATACTGCACAAATCCATTTGAAATATGCCAAAGCTCATCACAAGGCTTCTAATATTTATAACGATGTTACATTTGCTAATTTCACATTACAATCACACTAGCAAGTGTGGTAAAAGAAACCCTAGTTGCGCATAGTTCCCTAAAGATCTATAGACATCCACAGAGATATTCATATATACATATTGTATAAAACATTCACACATATCACTAAAGAACAAAAAATATTGCTCAAAATGGTCTAGACTAGTAAATTTTATCCCTTAGAAAGCTCTAGCAGCCACTCAAACATCTTGAAACATCAAAAGAATCAACCTCTCTAAAAATGTGCCAAAACCTCATATTTATAAGCAGTAGGGTCAAATCATAATTTGTAGAATTATAACATCTAGCAAATCAATGGAAAAGATGATATCTTGCCCAAAATACATCTCCTAGATTAAAAGGTTACTACAAAAAAGTATAGGTACTTGGGGAATTGAATTGCATTAATGGTGAGTAGGTATGTGATTAAGAGTAGTGTCATTACATTTGGTGCTCAAAGCTCCTTTTTAAAAACACATGCCTTCACATTATAGCACTTTCCCTTTGATTTAAAATGGGGTCTCCTTTTATAATTACCACCTTAAAATAATCTGAGAAGCCCAACCTGAGTGTATAACATGTTATTGGTGCCATAGTTCTTTTATCGTACGCATCTATCTTCATTCCATGGCATCCTATATGAATGGTGGAATTCCATGTCCAATCAGTAACTCCCTATATAGTTAGAGAACTATGTCAAACCTCATCTAAAATTAACCGCCCTTCATTTTCTTGAGCTCTTTATGTGTCAAAACCTAATCAATATCAAGAACTTGTGGTGGTTCAAAAACCACCACAAAGCTCCAACAAACACTACATGCTCTCCATCATTTTTAAAATTTATAAAAATCACATTGAGCTCCAACAAGGTTATGAAAACCTTGTTAGCATCTAACATTGGTTTTAGAACCTATGCAACTCACTGATGCACCTTGAAAATAGTTTTCCTTCACACAAAGAAACCCAATATAAAAATACTATTGGGCCCCAACAAGGTTAGGAAAGCCTTGTCAAGTCCTTCTAGTAATAGTTTTAAAACCCCTTAAAAATATTGATGAACAAAATCATGTCTTTCATTTGAAAATGAAGAAATTAGAAAATTATTTTCAAGCTCCAAAAAGGTTATGAAATTCTTGTTAAGATCCAACACAGGCCTTAGAACCTCTTTGGAGTGTCAACAACTTAACACTTGCAACCATTTTCTCCTTTCCTTTGATTATCAGTGAAACATGTCAATAGTCTAGCCAATTTTGGGAACACATAGTGGTTTGAGAACCACCCCAAATCTTTGACAAATGAAAAATTTAAACTTCTTCACTTTAGGGCAAAGCCAAAGGTTAATGATCATAATGGAAAAGATTGAGAAACCAAGGATAACCCCACACTAATACAAAGGAAAAATAATTTTGAGAAATTAACTCAAGAGATTTAAAAAAAAGTTATAAAGCCCTAATAGTGGCTTTGGTTGGGGATAGGTGCCTCTTGCAGGCACTATGAGAATCCAGAATCTCTAGGAAGAAAAAAATTGAAACAAAAATTGATGCAAGAATGAGATACAATAACACACCAAACAATGAAAATATGTACATGACAAAATTTATAATCAATTAGCATGACAACACATAGACAACAAAAAGAAGGTTGTGAAACAAAATTTTAACATAATTTATAGATCAACCCTATAGAAGATGAATGGAGCTACTTTCCTTTGTTGAACACCATCCTATTGAATGAATTGGCTTCCCTCAACATGAATTCACTTCCTTCACTTAGCTATAACAAATGCAACCTTCTTCTTGCATGTATAATCTTGTGATCACCTTCGAGAAAGTGAGGATCAACTCCACTATCAACCCTACTATTGCATGGAAACCACAAAACATAGGCCACCACACCACTTTGTAACACATCATTTTCATCCATAGAAACCTATGATACAAATTTAAAATAAATCATGAGACCAAAATGAACTATGGTATTTATAGATGGTCTATTGACCTCCTTGTTTGAATTTTGGGAAAAAGAGAATACCTCCAATTCACATTTCAATGAAACATATGCCTTCCTATCATGCTAACTTGTTAGAGGAATATCATCATATAATAACTTAAATTTAAAAAATTAAAGATATGGCATATGAGAAACTTGAGCATCATCGACCTACTAAACATGTTGTTCAATATTATTGTAAACTATAAGTTGGGCCCAATTGAAGCATTCGAACTCAAGTACACTTTCACCTACAGTAAAAGAAGCTACATCTTCATCAAGAAGGAATTTTTTTAATTCAATATTTCCCACTTTAAGGACAAAAAGAAACCATCATACCTCATTGTCACTTATGCCAATGCAATCTTCATCAACACAAAAATCATCATCATGAGATGCCTTGTGCAAAGAATTGCATTCTTCAAATTGTCTCAGTCTTTCCTTCTCACTTTGGCAACCCGTTGTGATAGATTCACTACAAAAATTAGGCCTATGATACATTCCTCCTTCCATCTTCATTTTTGAATTATAATTTTCATATGACCTTTTTTAAGTGCATTGTGCACAAGGAGACAACATGTTGCATATCAAATAAATTGGTTCTCATATGCACCCTGTAGATTCTAAAATAGTATATTGTAAACTTGGTCGAAACCACACAATTCAAAGGTATGACTAGTTGAACAGTCCACTCAACATTGTAAAGACTACATTAAATTATCAACCAAGGTTTGTAAACTTGTGATGGTGTTGCAGTATATGTGCCTTTAGAGACCTAAGGCTACCTAGGTTATCCTATTTAAGGTATTATACTTGCTGGAAAATCACAAAAACAAATAAAAATGAAAGAAGTAAATTATCACTAATGGCTATAGGTGCCTACAACTTAACCTATAACTAAACTACTACTAACAAATAATTATTGAACTAACTCAAAACTAATTAAGACTAGTAACTAAACTTATTCTAACCTCCAGAGTGCTACAAGTCACTTAAATGTATCCATGCATATGAACAATCATTATTGACAATTAAAATGTGAGAATCTATTCTAACTTGTATGCAATTTACAAAGCAACGATTAACAAAAATAACTACTAAACAAAAATAAACAACTATAATGTAGTCAAGAACAATTACGTTGAGTGGCATGCTCAAGTGACTATCTTCACTTAATTAAAACCAAATCTAAATATTAGATTCTACACATCCATATGAACTGAACTTCATTCATTATACATCACAAAACATTACACAAAATCTTCCTCACAAATTATATTCAAGGAAATCATTTTTGAATAATCAACATGTTTGTAGCTAATAACTGAAAACTAAAAAGTAACTAATAACAAAATATTGAAATCAACTCATCTAAGGACTCAACCATCGACTATATACAAGCATGGGGGAGTTTTATTCTAACACAACTCCTAATTGACATCATTAACTACAACTCTTAGATATCAAAGTATATAGTTCATATTTGAATTATTCAAACTATAACTGAAAAGAGACAAGAGTTCTAATAGAATTGAAACTCTACAAAATAGATTTGCATGTAAAACACACAAATAGCCATCCAAAATCCTATCAACAAAATAATTCTTCTTCTCAATGCCTTATTAACTTCCATAATGATGCACAACTAACTCCATTAGGTGCCTCCACATGGTAGTTATTACACTCAGCTTGATCTAGCACTACCCCTGTTTCATTTTCCAAGTCTTCCTTTTGTTGTAGGCTACTGTGTCTTCTTGGGCTGCAAGAGATTAATCCACAAAACATATACACAAAGCTAACTACCATGATTTAACATAGAATTCCATCCACATTTCATACATACTCACATATAAATCATGTAATTTTACTGTATCATAACTATATTTCCATTACTATAATTCAGGTCCAAGGTTGTATAATAAAAATGAAAAGATAACATATCATAGGAGTATTGTCTGAAAGGATTATCTGATAGTGTCTGAAACACACATAAAAACAACAAAAAATAGGCTAATAAATGAACCCATCTTTCCCCCTAGCTATACTTTTGCTTGTCCTCAAGCAAAACACTAGGGGTACAAATTATATAGCAGGGTGATCTCCCTGAGGTCCATTACAACATCAACTCCCTTGATTTACTTTAAGTAGAAACCTCTGTAAGCTACAAGTTGTCTCATTCTGATGATCCTAGCTTTCTCACACTCCTCACCCTTTTCCCCAGTCCAATGTGGAACTGGATAGAGTAGCATAGGTGGGTGAAATGTAAGTGGTACCCAATGAACCCCAATGTCAACACCAATTTTCATATATCTGTGTACCCTCTCAAGCATGGTGGTAAAATTGTATATTGAATGAAATTATTTTATTTGCAACTCTAGGGTCAAGTTGTTCCATCTGTTTTGCATATAACCATAACATTGTTGACCCAAGCCCATAGCTAATGTTTGCATCCTTTTATAATCCTTTGTTCTTAGTTTCATAATTTTCCTTCCTACACCTTTATGATCTAGGAGTTTCAACCATTCATCTATAAGTGCATCAAGGTCTTTAGACTCTTTCCTTATTGGGAGAGCAACTGATTTCTCCCTCTCCTCATATTCTTATTGTTTCTCCTATGAATTATTCATTCCTATAATAAGATGCTAGTGCCCTTACTTGGAGATCCCCTACAAACATCAGAGGATTCCACTCTGTTTCTATAGACACTGAAAATTGTCCTTCGCCTATGAACCGACCTTTTCATATCAATTCCTCCTACTTGCATAATTAAATAATTTTAATTATTTAATTATCTTTTAAGGTCATATTCCTCTATTAATTAAATAATTCTTAATTATTTAATTAATTCATTTTTTCCTTTATTCTTCCCTTGATTAATTAAACAAATTTTGTTTATTTAATTACGTCACTAATTAACCCCTTCCTTTCTATAATTAAATAAATGCTTATTTATTTAATTATTGTCATTTTTCTACTATAATTAAATAAATATTTTAATTATTTAATTATTCATTATCCTCTTCTTCTATAATTAAATAAATTTTATTTAATTATTTACTAATTTATTTCATTTTCATCCACTTTTTGAATTAATTATTATTTAATTTAAAGTCAACGTATCATCACATGTTTGGCACATTTGCAAAGAGGGTGGCATTGCCCAGTATATGGAGACCATGACTGAGCATGACGAGGGCCTGTCAATTAAGTTTGTCACCTCTTGGAATGATGGTAGGGTTACCATCGGTGACATTTCTTTTGAAGTCTCTGAGGAGGTTATTGCTAGAGCTACGAGACTTCCGAATAGTGGTCGAACCTGGAAGAAAACCACGAAAGTGCTAGACCAGTTTAGTCTTAACCAGTTCTTCCGGGGTGAGGAGAAACCCATCAAGCTATGGGGTGGCTATGACCGGGAGGTGCTTCCAGAACCGTGGGACAAAATTTGTATGGTGATCATGAAGTACTTCACACTGGAAGGAAGGTATGGGGTTTACTACTATTACCATTTTAACTTCCTCAATCACCTTAGGAATAACTAGTATATTTCCATTCCGTTTTTCCTATTCCATTCTCTGGATAGCCTTGTTTCAAAGTTTAATGAAGCCTCATTTTCTGGAAAGAATTACACCATCCTACACCAAGGCCTTGTGTCTAGGCTTTACCATTTTCATATGGCTCTTTTCCCTGCTCGACCTATCACTGTGCATGAAGTCCCTTGTCCACCTGCTCTTGACGAAACCTCGGTTTCCTCTACTCCCCCTTCTGCTAGCATTTTGGATGTGTCAGGCCCAAGCAAGAAAAAATGCTTAAAAAATCCCGCTTTGAAAGCCCTTCCCCATGGCACGTCCCCTACGATGGTTCCAGGGGAAAAGGGTAAGGATAAAAAATGTGTTGCTCCTACCCCGAGATCTAAGGCCAAAGCTTCTAAGAAAACAAAATTTTGCCTCCACCAAATTGATTCTGATATCGAAATCACTAAAGAAGCTAATACCCCCCGCATATCCAATAGATTGGTCTTTAAGCAGGATAAAGTGGGAAATCTCAAGGGGGCATCGGATTTACATAATGGAAATGGGAGTGACAGCAAAATTCTTGAGGAATAGGTGGTGGGAGGGGAGGATCAGTTTGTGTCAGCAAGTAGTGCCTCCCACGTGTCTAAAAGTTTGAAGAAGGGCCCTACCAATATTAATGTGAAGGAAATTAAACCCCGAGCCTCTAATATGGCTGAGGGAAATGCCCCCTTGAAAGAAGATTATAATAAAAAGGAATAGGTGTGGGACAAAGTTGACAAGCTGAAAGGGAGAATCAAGAGATTGGAAAAAAAGGTTCAGGAAGTGTCACACTTTTCCCTGAAGGTCATGCACAGGTCGGCTACTAGTTTATATTTGTTGCAGAAGGACAAGTCCGCGAACGATGGTGAGGAGGATGATAGCTTTAAGGAACTGCTTAAGTTCCTCACAATGGATTGGGCGATTGCTATTCAGGACAAACCATGCATGGAAGAAAAGAATTAGGATTTTGGTTCTTTAAGTTTTTTGATAGTTTATCTATGGATTTTAGTATTTATATATTGTTTTATGGCTGGTTTGACCCCTGGGGGTCTATGGACTCGACTGCTCTGTATCATGCCTACATGATGGACTCTTTTTATTATTTAGTGTTTAGTGTTGTTTTAGAGTTTTTGATATGATTTGCTAAGGGTGATGGCTTGGTTTACTCTGTTGTCACTGTGTTGTTAATGTGTTTGCTCTAGATGGCCTTGGTTGCCTTGTTTTGATGGGACAACACCCTTGTTTTTGTTGCTTTTTATATCAAAAAAATGTCACATGTCTTTTATAATTAAATAATGCTTTTATCATTTAATTATTCACCTTCCCTCCCAAATTAAATAATTTTATAATTATTTAATTTTCTCCAACAACCTCTTTTTTTGTGGCAACCTCATTATCCATGCCATTCTTATCTTCTCTTGTCTCATTCATTTTTCACCCTTGATTGAATTATCTTATAATTTATTCTTGGCCATTAATCCTTATCATTGCCCTAATTTTTCCCTAACCCTATTCCATACTACAACGCCATTGGCCGTGAGTTAAGACATCTTATTGACATCCAATCGTATAATTAATCAGACTGCTTGCCCTGTCAACCCTCTCCTTAAGCCATTTAGAGTTGATTCTTCAATATCGATATACTTTAAGTAATTTGAATCATTGTCATTTCTATCTATCATGTTCATCTATACTCTTCATCTAAATCTATCTTTCCTTTGATTAATTTAATAACATATCAAGTCAGTGATAATTCATCCATCATTCTCTATTTGAGTGTGAAAGTTTGATCGGAGTAATGCATGTTATTGTTTATCATTTTTATTTTATCGATTTTTTGTATACATTTTGTTGAGCGTGGCGGCTGAACCCCCTAGCTGATTACAGCTCAATATTTGACAAATTTTGAGGAATTTTGTAGTTGGATCCTTTTTTGGTAGGTTTTGTTAGCTTTTTGTTGCAAGTTTTACATCATTTTGGGACAACACACTATTTTTCAAAGATTCAACCATATCTCTCAAATGGCTACAAATATTTTCACAAAAAAAATTCTAAAGGTTGGGGACAATATCAAGAGCTTCCGAGATGAGTTACTGGAAATTGTTTTTAATTTTGTTATTTTCATGAAGAAATTAATTTTGAGAAAAATTAGCAATTTTTTTAGATATTTTTATATTTCTGGAAAGCTCTTTGAATTTTAGTAGGGGTCTGTTCTTTATGTTTTTAGTTTGGATGAAAAATAATTAGACAAAAAATAGATCTTTGAAAATTAGGGTTTTACAAATATTTTCTTATATCTCACAAATGGTTGCAGAAATTTTCGCAAAAAAAATTCTAAAGATTTGGGATGGTGTTAGGTGTCTTCAGTCCAAAAATCAGAATTTCTGGACCTGTTTTGAATTTTTTATAATTTTTTTATGATTTTCATGAAAAATTAATTTTGGGTGCAAAACAATTTTTTTTTCAAATTTCTTTACATTTTTGGAAAGCTCTTGAAATTTAATGGTTTGTTCTCTGTATTTTTATTTTTGATGCCAAAAACATTTCAAGAAATTAGATTTGTCTTGACTAGCTAACCCTCTAATATTAGTGATCAATTATATTGTTAGGGTTTTGGATTTGTTGTTGGTTTTGTGAATGTGTAGAAAAAAATAAACACTTCAAAAGACAAATTGGATCAAGTGGACAAAAATTTGGAGCTAAAGAAAGTCTAGGTGCACAAATTCCATCTTTCATCTCTAATCATTGCTTGTCAACACACTTCAATTTGGGGCTTAAAAAGAACAACTTGTTTGATCACACATTTGGATTTTGGGGTCTAAAATCAATCTTGTTTGTTGTCACATCATTGAAATTGGGCTTATAAAGAACCATTGTCTTTCGTCACACATTTTGGCTTTAGGTTAAAATAAAAAAGTGCTTCCATTATTTGCTTACACACATTTTATTTCTAAAGGGAAATTAACAACTGCGAGTGTGAATCAAGCGTGTGTGTCCTCCAAAACACCTCACTTGGTTCGCTTTTGTCATACCCTTCTTAGGAGGCCTGCTTGGAGCACACACCACTCCAAGGGATGACCTCAATCAAGGTGTGAATCCAAAGACACACCTCTTTGGGAGTTGAAATCTTGTCACTCTTGGCTAAGCCCCAAAGAACTTTATACCTTTGGAAAGTGAAGGTGAAGGGTGGGTTACCCCTTTCTCCCAGTTGTGTGGCAGGATTTTTCTTTCAAATCATCCTTAGTCAACCTTGTGCATCCTAGCTTAAGACCTAATTGGCCATACCCACTTGACTAACATTAGGCTTGTTGTTGTGTATTCAAGTGTTTGCTTAATCATAACATTTAATCTTGAAAGACAAATTTATCATTGTGTTTGGTGTGTGTGTTCATGCATTTACATGTGAGATCTTATGTTTGATATTTCCCAAGTCAAACTTCCAATAAACACTTGCCACATCATCCAAATAATACAATCTTGTCATTCCACATCATTATCTCTTTAATCCATTCAACATCATTTTACACCATGCAGCATTAAGCCTAGTATCCCAGTTTCCAAAACCTCTTCAATCACGTTGTAAACGCCACAACCCATAAGACCAAAAAATTGCCATGGGATCCAGGCCTCATCCAACAATTTCCAACTTCAACAAACCAATCATCTCAAGTGCAACAACTCAAGCCACTTTTCCAAATCACAATCCATGTCAAGTCATGCATCCAACAAATTTCACCTCAATCCTATGTGTCACGTGTATCATCATATCAACATCATCCATCCACCTTATCATGTTGCCCTTCATCAACCTATCACAACTCTTATAGTAAACCCTTATCATATCAATCCACCTCTCAACAACCATTATCCTGTGCAACCCCTCCATCATTATCACAACAACAAATCATACCACAACAAGTTCAAACACCATTCCAACCTCAACACATTCAACCACAATCCTATGTGTCACCTTCATCATCATGCCAACCAAACCCACCTACCTATCATGTCAATGCCACATCAACATATCCACCCATATCACAACAAGAACATAGGAGCCCAAAAGTCCACCTTCACAACAATATCAAAAGCCTTTAATTCTTAATGCCACCTTTGACAAGGGAAATACCAATCTAGTTCATGCACCCTATAACTTTATCATACCATCATCCAATCAAATGCCTATCCCTAAGCCACCATGTCCTAGTCCTAATCCTAAGCCTATAACACCATCCACTATCATTTTCCATCCACTATATTATCCATCTACCCATACACTTGCAAAGGATGTCTATTCCTCCAACTCCATCATGTGGTCCACAACCTATTGATCTTATATGTCTAAGTCAAATTCCATCATACCCTCATGTTGTTGATCCCAAAGAGCATACCAAGCCTCTTCTAGAGCCTCCCACTTCCATTCAAGCAAGCCAAGAGTTGTGTCAAGAGCATTATCCTAAGCATGAGGAAACATTAACCTTTCATTCTAATCAAGATCTAGGCCCATATAATGATCCCACTCATAACATACTTGGTCCTATTTATGATCAAGCTCCCCTCTATGATCTTACCTATGATCAAGAAGGCCATGATGATCCTCTTAGCCAACTTTATGCATTCCATGGACAAGAGCCTATCACTTCACCTATCCATGAGCAAGAAACCTCCATTGCTCCTATCTACCCTCTACATAGCCCTATCCATGATCCATCAGCATCCACTTTCCTTGATGAGACATATGCCTCCCAAGCACACATAGAAGATCAAAGAAATACCTTGGATCTAAGTGAACACAATGCTAATCAAGATCCTAATGATCCTACATCACCCACTATCGACCCCATTGCAAGTCCTCCATCATATCCTATTGGTATTTCCACCCTCATTCATGAATTTTCCTCCTTAGAACAACAACAACCATTATCTTCTATGACTTCATTTTCTCCATCCAATAAGGAACTCGTGTCTAGTGTTCCACCTACACCTGGTCCCATTGTCCATTGCATGCTCCAAAACATGAATCACCAAGGTAAAGGTTTAGACCTTCATGAACAAGGTATTTTGGAGCTGGTCCATGTCAAAGTACCTCCACACTCTTATGGCCTTGGGCATACACCCCAAGGACACCAATCTCAAGATGTTGGTACTTCCTCCATGCCTCCTAAGTCCACTTTCCATCATAAATCCTATTATATGCCTAAAACATATGTTGCAATCCTTCCTCCATCATCCTACAGATGTCAAAATCATGTGACCATACACCTTCCACCATCCACTTTTCCACCATTACTTCCAAATCCTAATATCTCTCCATCCACTTTACCACCATTACTCCCAACACCTAATATCCCTACCATTCAATCCTCTTATCCATTTATCCATAAATATCCTAACATTCCTAATCATGACCAACAAATGCACATGTTGTTTAAACATGAAGCTTCCACTCATTCCACCTATCCCATGGGATTTAAAAGCAATAATTTTAATGCCTCTACCTATAAAGTAAAAAATCCTAAAAATCCCCATGCCTTAGGGCATCAATGCAGAGATTCAAAGCAAAATACAATAAAAAAGTTACATAAGTCCATACCTCCAAAAGTAAAGGCCAAAACTAAAATGGTTTGGGTCCTTAAGAAAAGAAAGCAATTCCGTAGGCATCTACATCACAAGTCAACCATCCCTTCCACCTCACATTCCCACTCTGTTCAAAGTCCCATGTTTCCAGCCTAAGTCAAGCAAAAATCATAAAAATACTAAGTCTATGTGGGTACCAAAAGAACTACATCCACCACCTCCTAAGCAAACATCTCATTGCTTCCCTTGATCACATAAAGTATAACGTTGTCATAGTGTGTGCAACCACGTGGTGTGGTTCCTTACATTTCTAACAGATTCCGCTACCTCCATCTCCTCACCCTTCACTCATTATCCTACATATCTCCACCACCACCTTCCTATGGTCCATGCTTTTGGCTAAGCCTCCCCATTCATCTTTTGTATAAGTCCCATATAATCCCTATCATCTTCCCTACATAATCTGCATCACAATCCACTATTTTCCTCCATAATCCACATCATAATCCATCATCTACCTACTCCATCTCTCTTTCATGTCATCCCTTACCAACATTTATGAGCATAATGACATTTGACATGATCCATGCGATGGCATCCATCTCTAGTGGGACTACCACCTTTCATGGAACTAGTCACTTGATTCCCTCCTATCCATATTCCCCTTCTCCTATCCAAAAATCAAAAAAGAAAAAGAAAAAAAAGTAAAGAGAAATCCTTTTGTCCAATGGTGAAAACCTGGCAAACAAGCATCTTGGATAAGTACCATGATGAAAACCTGGAAAACAGACATCATTTGTAGGTTGATCTTCTATGTCACTTACACTTGGGGGCACAATGCATCATCTATCCAACCTATCATTTTCATGTCATATCATTCTATCTTTCCATCCTACCATCTTTAGCCATCATACATACCTATCATATTGAGTCCATTCATCCTCTCTTCCTCCTTTTGATCTTGATAAAAATAGGGGGAAATGTTGAAACATGCTTTGGATATCTTTTGATATACCTCATCCTTCCAAACAAGCTTATCATTATCCTATTGTCATAAGCTTTGTCATGAAAAATCCTAAGTATTGTACCTAGAATGGGGCATGTTATTCCTATGCAAGATGGTCTTTGGAGATCACATCCTTTCTCTCTTATGATGCATACATCCATTCCATCCATCCATCTATCATGAGCCTTTTATCCCTTATCCTATCACCCACACTTCCATACATCAATCCCATCTATCTCCTTGCACCTAGACTTGGTTTTCCCTTGTCATTGGTATCTAGCACAAAGACTACCCAATTTTTCATCCATTGACACCTCAAAACATTTCAAAAATCCAAAAAAAATCATAAAACTTTCAAAAATCCAAAAAAATCAAAATATCCCCAAAAATACAAAAAAATGGAAAATGGTCCTGAAAAAGGACAATAAAATCAAATAGCCAACAAAAATCCAAGCAATAAAATCAAACCAAATCATTTCTTCCAATCAAATCTTCAAAACAAATCAACGCATTAATTCAACTCCTTCAAATCAATCTTCAAATTATCAATCAATCCTCTAATCAAAATATTCAAATCACATCAATTCTTCTATTCAATTCATCACATCCTTTCATCCAATCAAATCACTATATCATTCCAAACCACTTCTTCAACTCAAATCAAGCATCTTCAATCATTCCAAGCAAGAATCCAAATGCAAGGCAATCAAGTCCAATACATACCAATCAATACCAATCAATTCGATCAATCCATACTAATCAAGTCGATCAATCTTGCCAAATTATCCAATCAAATCCTTTGGTCTTGATCCTAATCTTGTTGTAAACCCAATCAATCAATCAATTATCATCATCCTTGTGTTGATCTAGGGATATGTCATTCCTCGTAATGACAACACTATCATCATCAATCAAAATTAATCAATCAATTACTCATCGGTTTGCAGCTTGATAGGGGCAATACCTTGTTTGTTTTTGTATCATTTGTGCATCCTCGCTTGCTTGCTTGCTTGTGTGTGATCATTTTTATCTTGCATTTGCATCAAATCTGAATTATTCCAGCTAATATTCATATCTTGTATCTAGACAAGGTTGTATTATGTTGGGGCACAAGACACATCATCACCTTGGTCCTTATACCTTGGTGCATCATGTCAAGTGTTACATCAAACATCATGGTTGCTCACTTTCTTATAGCATAACGTATCATTCATCTCCTTCATCCACTTCCTATCTTGCATCATTCATCTTGTCCCTCCTTATCATTTCATTTAGAGAGCATACCCGTGTTTTTCCAACCCGCCTATCCTCTCGAGGGGGCATCAT
>VDFB02261443.1:0-48452 GCA_007258455.2 Sequoia sempervirens | reverse complement strand
ATACATTCAAGGACAAATACTAAGCAAGGTTGTTAGCATCCTGATAGGGAAGATGATGGATACATCCAATTAATGTATGTCACAACATCTTATAAACAATAATTCCTATCAAATGTAGATGGAACCTTTACATCTCAACGAAAAATTCAAATAAACAATACTAGATGTAGTTTAAAATATGAATTTATAATCAAAGTGTGCAACTGTCTAAAAGCACTATGAAACCTTGCTTGCATTTCTTGTTTCAAACAAACTAAAAACTGAAAAGCAATATTACTTAACTGCTCTATGGGGAAAATGAAATTTGGATTCTACGACATTGCTTGACATAGTTTAAAATACCTCCATGATACAAGAATAGTAACGATGACATTTGACACAATTTTTATGCTTGTGAGCAGGAAAAAGGTTTTTACTGTATTCTTTATGCTTCTATTGTCTGCATTTATGCCTACGAGGACAACAACCATGACTTTTAACACAATCCTACTATCCTTTGTGCTTTCATGAGAGCAGAAAAGCTCAAAGCAATAGACTGTTGACTCATAGTTGGAAAGCTCTCATTATCACACACGTTGACATAATTTTGGATCCAAAGCCCTCTTTATGGGACCACTTTGCAGCAATTAAAAAAATACAAATTCTACAGGGCTCCCATGCATAAAGTAAAATGAACAAGAGGGTTTGTACATAATACATATGAAATGCAGATGAAACCTTCGCATTTCAACAAGAAATTTGAATAGATAACACTAAGAGTAGTTTCATATATGGATTTATGCCTATGAGGACAAGAACCACGACTTTTAACTGCATCCCTCTATCCTTTACGCTTTTATGACAATGGAAAGGCTCAAAGCAACACACTATTGACTCACATGCATGAACTAAAAAGTAGTTTAAAATATGGGTTTATGGCTATGAGGACAACAAGCACAACTTTTAATAGAATCCCTTTACCCTTTATGCTTTGATGGCAACAGAAAAGCTCAAAGCAACCCATTGTTTACTCGTCATTCAAAAGCTCTCCTTACCACATGTGTGCACATAATTTTGGTTCCAGAGCCCTCTCTATGGGACCACTTTGCAGCAGTCAATAATATACAGACTTTATAGGGATCACATGAATTAAGTAAAATGGACAAGAGGATTTCTACATAATACCTATCAAACGCAGATGAAACTTTTGCATTTCAACAAGAAGCTCAAATAAATAATACTTAAAGTAGCTTAAAATGTGAATTTATAATCAAAATATAACAATGTCTTAAAGTACTATGAAACCCTACTTGCATTCCAAATATGCATACCAAATATAGAAGCATAGGCTAAAACATTTAAACTGTTTGACAGAATTCCTCGAAGAAATGTTGGCTCTTGGTATGTAGTGAGTGCAAATTATGCAAAGGAATATTTGTCAGAGAAGGCTTTTTGCAAGCAATCAAGCAAATCAGCCAAATAGCTGATCAAGCTAACTGTGAATGAAGTTACTTGACTAGTCAATGAAACTAGTTCAATGATAGATTAGTTTTCTTGAATAGTTAATAATAGTTAATTAATAAACGTACATGAAACCAATTAAAACAATCATGGCCATTCATATGCAGAAAAGAGGAATTCTCTTGAAAAAGCTTTATAGACAAGGAAGCAAATGCAATTGCTAAGCGGAAACCCAAATGACAGAATCCTCGCCAACATCTTCCTTTCTATTTCTTGTGCTACAAATATTCAACAAGTTGTAGCTGTCCACATTAATATGTATCTATGCATGCAGTCATTGATATATGTATCTATGCAGCTGCTATACATGTATATTTAAGCATTTATGTATCCATCTATGCATCTATCTACCTATCCATGTAAATATGTTTCTATGTATTCTTCTACCTATAGATGCATCCATGCATATATGTATCTGTGTTTCTATGTGTAAATGTATACAGGCATCTATCCATGTGTGTGTCAATGTAACTATGAATACATCTACCCATAGGTACATGTAACTATGCATCTATGGATACCATGATAGATGTCCTTATCCATGTATATATGGATGCATGTATCAAGTGCCTTGGGCCCAGGTCTTGATTCTGCAGCAACAACATCTCCTGTGACTACACAGATGTGTAGAATAACAAAAAATGAAGCACTCAAAGTAATTACAATTCATCTCTAGTCGCAAAAATCTATATTACATGATAAACAAGTAAGAACTTTTGGGTACATGAAGGTCATGAACATTGAACCAATAGTAGGACAGTCACCACAACATTTAAGTTAACCTATGGTGCAGATTCTTTTTTCCATTATCAATTTTATTCCCAATTTCATCCATGAAGAACTTTGTCAACCTGTAGATCCTGCTATTAGCTATCACTTTGATCCATGATTTTCATTTGTTCTATCAATGAATTGCATATATTTGGTCCATAAAGAACTTTTTGAACCTCTGTATCCATGAATTCTATGTCTTTGAGGATATTCTTCATGGATGAAATTGGGAATACAATTGATAATGAAAAAGAGAGTGTTGAGCATAGGTTTACTTAAGTGTTGTGGTGACTGTCACACTGTTACTTTAACGTTCATGACCTTCATCTACTAAAAAGTTCTTGGTCATTTATACCTTGTTATTTAAATCTGTGATATTGCATTGCATATGTCTCATTCTCTTCACCTTGAAATCTCGATACTGAAATACAGTAATAGAAAGTAATCAAGTAATTATAGTAACACAAAATAATTCCAACAAAAACTAATCAAGAGTAATACAAAATACTTTTAAACACCCTGTGTGTTACAACTATCAGTGAGTTGTTGTTTTTACAACACTGTGTGTTTTACAGCCTACAGTTTAACAAAACAGTACTCAAAAAATTAAACAAAAAATAGATACAAATTCTAAATTCATTCAACTGTAGTGTTTGAAAAGACTAATGGAAACTCAAATTCAATGTTTTAGTTTCCATTTTTTATTTAACAAGCCTTCTAGCATCCTAATCAGATTCACTCTTTACATTTTATTTCTTTACTTTTCTGCCCTCATTGGAATGGCAGGGGAATCATATGTGAAGCCACTGAATGACCCTTCCATGATTTGGTGGAACTGGTGTGCAGTGATTTCATGAAAGCTCAAGTATCATAGTATATGTAGCATAATAGCTAATTAGTCCATCTTGCATTTTTCTAGTGACAATTTAATTTGTCTCTTCTATCTCTGAACCATTGATCAAAGTCAATTAACAAACGAGTCAATCTTGCACTTGACTCATGCAAATTAAGTCAATTCTATCACTAATCATAGTAATAGTAAACAAATGCTTATTAGATGATGTCATTGTTGATATCCTATTTGCATTTCTTGTTTGCATGTGCCTGATTTAAACATTTAATTATTGTCTATTGATAATGAAATGAAATGAACTTGGACAAATGGAAATAAAATGACCCCATGGAATTGGAACATCTATGTTTACATGGCTTAAACATGATAACAGACTTGCGTGCATGAGACCTAGTTGAAACTCATATGTCATATTGTGTGTAGCATATTAGCTAGTTAGCTTAACATGATAGCTTTCACGCAAGTTAATTCAGTGATCAATCAAGCTGATTGGCTGATGAATTAATTGTGTTCCACAGTTGGTCACAGCTAATTATTGGTAAGGTTGTAAATGCCATAGATGGAATGATATGAATAAAATTCTTGTTTCTAGTTTTCCTTGAGATGCAATAAAAAAACTGCTATAAAGGCATAAGACAAGGTTGTGTAACATATTGCCATTCCTTTATCTAATTTCTTTGGACACAAATGCGTTACACATTTGATTGCAATAGTAACATGTCTATGAAAATGGGACACTAGAGATCATAGTTCAATAGTTTTTAGTGTGTGTGTATATGTATCCTGATACATATAAGCTCGATCTGGTGTTTATGAAAATAGTTCCTATGTGTAGTGGAAGAGCTTATTAGTGTTACTATATGTGATATACACATAACATGGTAAATTGGTACAAGCCTAGAGTGACAGCAAATCAATTAAACCAATCATTGCTATTCATATGCAAAAAAAAAAAGTAGCCTCTTGAAAAGGCTTTATAGCTAGGTGCATGTAGAGATATCGCAAGATATGCATGAATCGATATATGCATGACTGCATCTATGGATACATAGATACATAATGAAATGGAGAAAAGGACACATTTATATATGCATAATTTGATTAAAACTAGTGGCTGAAGGTACATAGTTCATGCAGAAAAAATTAGTGCATTGAATGGCATCTAACCAAAGGGGGGACTGCTTGAATTGCTAAGCAGTCTTTCAATCAAAGTCAATTAACAAAGTAGCAATCAGACCTAAAGAAACTTGAAGGACTATGAGGATAGAAACTGTACATTTTAAATGAAAGTCAGGTTTTGCATTGTTACAATGTATTTGTATACTTTGCTTATAAAATCATAGTTTAGATCATTTAAAGTGTTATGCTTTTGAATCTTTTCTTGAAATACGAAGGATTCATCTGAGTCTTGGAGGCAATGCACAACTGTCCTATAGAGAGAGCTTTGGAACCAATGAGCTGTCATATATACATGTGTACATGAGTCCATAGATGCATATATACATGTATCCATGCAAGTTATTGATAGATGCATATATACATGGATATGTCTATGCAATTCATAGGTGCATATATACATAAATCGAGGTATACATGTACCCATAGATACAGTCATACATATATAGACAGATGCATAAAGAGATTATAAGATATATGCACAAATCGATATATGCATGAATGCACTTATGGTTACATAGATACATTATGAAATGAAGAAAAAGACACATTTATATGTGCATTTATTTTGAGAGTTTGATTCTAAATCCATATGCATACTTTGATTAAAACTAGTGGCTGAAAGTACACAATTTATAGCTGGTGTATTTTGATGTTTGGACTATTAGTATCCATTACACTATCACTGTCATCAATTGCAATTATAATTTTGGCAGTTGTTTGCACAAATGTGTTTTCATGCATTGTGAAACCCAACTTGTGCTTCTGGGATATAATGAAGCAAAATAAATAAAAGTAGCAATTTGTTGCCTTGAGTAACTTGTTTCTTGGTATTCATTCAATGAGCGCAGGTGCGTTTGCTCTGTGACTGTAAACGTCCACTTTTTATTGGTAAAAGCTGTCAGTTTTCTAGCCTATGTCTTTGCTTAAATTTATTTGTATATGTCATCTTGTTCCAGACTCCCATTAAATAAAGGAATCTCCATATTCTACCAGCAAAGAAAATGCATTAATGTCAAAGGAGTTTGAAATTCAAGATAACAAACCTAATAGCACTCACTTGGATAAACTGTTTTCTATCGTGACAATTTTATTGGCCTGTAGCATCAAGGCAAGAATACTTATGCATTTGGTTGAAATGATTTTATTGGTTCCTGCTGGTAGGAAAAAATACTTATACATTTGCGTGGAATGCATTTAACCGTCAGCATTGACCAAACACATTTCACCATTTAACATGTTACTTATTTTTTTGTATAGTTTGAATTTGGAGAGCTATTTTATATACTGGAAAATTAGCATTTATCTATTTTTCTATTCATCCGAGTAGCTTTAAAAATCATTTTCGTTTTGAAAATTTTGGGGAAATGCGATCACATAAATTGATTAAATAAATTTAAGCAAAGGCATAGTTTAAAAGTTGGTGGCTAGAGGTACGTGATCCATGAATGCAGATTAAATGCATTAAAATATCAGGAAACTGCGAGTGCAAAAATTGATTGATTAAAATTTAGCAAAGGCATAGTTTATCAAGGTTGCGGGTAGATGTACGTAATGCATGAATAAAAAAAATGCATTGAATGGCATGTGGCTCAAGGTGAAAGTGCTGGGATGGCTTGGATGCGATGCGTGGCTAGGGTACTTTGGTCATTTAATATAGAGTTAAGTTACCGCAGCGCATTTCTATTACTTTATGTTGTTTTATCGCATGTGGCTGCATGCATTGCGTTTCAGCGTGCATTGGCATTTACCTATGTATGGATCGAAAGCGGGATATCAGCAGATGGCAGGAGCAGGCTGTGACTCTTAGATATATCTATGCATATATGTATTTATGACAGGCGTGTATATCTCAGAGCAGATGCATCTATGTGTATATGCATTTAATCACATGGATGAAGTATATGTTTATGCCCATCGACGGTACGCTAATTTATTCATTGATGGCCCTGGTATGAAGGCGCGCAAAAGCGGTTATGTGCCTGATGGGTTCGCCGCGTAGCGAGTTTTCATACATGCGCAAAGCGGTTGTTGCACCGCGTGACACTTGCGCATGCTGGTCGAAATGCCAGTTTTCTCATCGCTTTTTTATTTTTTAATGTCCATAAGCACATTGGGTTTCACAGTGCTTAGCCTATGTTGTTCTTCAAAGACTAGTTCCTTAGACATGCAATTGTCTTTTGTCCAATGTAGAATGTGAGAGCTTAACAATAACTTGGTGCTTATATGCTCTCTAAAGATTACATATCTTCAATTACTGCAGAACTGTTCCATAGTGCAAGCTTTAAAGCCACTGTTCTGTTAGCATGTTCCATAATAGGACCTTACAAAAATGGCAGTATTAGTCAGGTTAAGAGTGTTTTCAAACCGTCAACCAAATATGATTTTATGGTAAGTTCAATCACAATAATTGCTTTCTACCCTCCTCGCCACAAAGCTACAGCTGTGTTATATTTTTCCAAATCCTTCTTGCTCTTTTGTACCTTTCATTAATGATAATTACTGTCATTAACAAATGACTTAATTAATCTATTATTTTCTTTTTTCCTTTTCTTTCTCTCATTACCATATCTACTGAATGATAAATCCTACTTAATAGTATTTATATTCATAATAATTAAAACAAAGAAATAATTATAACTATCCTTGTGTGCATTTGGCCAATCAAACAAAGGCAATTAAAAATTCTGATTTCACTTATTCACTGATAGTATTGGCATACAATTTCCTTGAAAAGTCTTGAAAAAGAGGATTACTCAAACACCAATAAGGATTATGATTTGTAACATTCTTTTCCAAATCATCTTCATTCAATAGGATTTTGTGGCATACATTAATTAGATGTATCGCATCATCTTTCTTATCAGGATGCTAACAACCTTGGTTTGTATTTCCCCTTGGGTGTATCTAAATGCTATTAGTTATGAATTCTACTTGCATGTGGCTTCATTGCACAAGTAATAGTAAGTGCTACCTAACAGTACAAAATAAACTTATGCATATGGTAATGAAATGACCCCATTTAGTTAGAAAATCAATATTTACATCGCTTTCACTATTAAGTGATAGCTACTTTGGCATTAAACAATAGCGTAATTAAAGCCACCAAGACTTAACAAGCAACAAGTTTGTGGTTATTTTTGGCTTTTGTACCTATTTTTGCCTTGGTTTATTTACACTTTTCTTAGGCTTAGCGCTTATGGGACTATTCCATTTACTTGATTAAGGCTAAAGAGCTATACCAACATTGTAATAACACATCAGTGTATATATGTATGCGTGCAAATAGTTCGCTATTATAGTACAAATAAAGGCAAGTATTTAGAAAATTATAAAATGCAATTTCAGAATTTTAAGAACAAAAGTTCTTTAATTTTGACTGCTTCTTGAATAAACGGTGAAACCGCAGATAAAGAATTATGCTTAGTTTTATGAATAAGTATAGTATATGTCACCACCGTATCGGCCTTAAGTCTTAAATTATTCCCGTGACAGTGGATTAATGCTTTGAATCAGATAAACAATCACGCGACAAACTAATCGGGAAAAATTACTAGGCCCTATCACAATTTGGACATTTTCACATGTATACTTGATCGTTTGATAGCATATTACAAGGTCAGTTTTCCAAATTGTTTTTTTGCTTTTCTTGAAATGCAATTGAAATTCTTCAATATAATAACTACATAAAGTTATTTTTCATGTATTCATTTTTCCATCTTGTATTCCTCATTTCTTTGAACATAAATGATTTAGAGGACTGCTTCTACATATAGAAACAGGAAAATGCATTTTACACAATTGCAATAGTAATTTGTCTTCGAGCAATAGAGCAGGTTTTGCTTATGTCTTAATTAGTTATACTTCCTCTATACAATATCCATATAATAGAATGAGCTGCTAGCATGCGATTTTTAGACCCTGTTTGCAATTTCAAATAGCCTTTTGAGTCATAAGTCTATGTTTTATGTGAACTAGTTTTTCCCTACATGCATTTAAGACAACTTTTTGCATACAATTGCTTATATCTGTGGCAAGTTGTTGTGCAATGTGAAAGTTAGCATATGTTTTGTTTTCCTGTTTTACAAATAAATGCTTACATAGTTAATTTCAAACGTTGACATGGCACGAGTACAATGAATGGTGTACTACATCACTCATAGACATGATACAATATTTTCCATGGTGCTGTTTACATGCAAAATGACATTAACCACGGCTTTTTTTTTGCTCACATTCCTAGTTACACTGTGTGCTTTAAACTTTTGAAGTAAAAGAAAACTGAGGAAAGAAACTATTTATTGCCTCAAGTAACTTGTTTCTGGTTCTGGATACTGTAACTATAACAAAGTCTGCTCAATCGCTATAAACTCTCCCAGAACAAAGACTTCTAGAATAGAAAAAAAATGTGCACAAAGTAATTGTCATGCTTAATAGCTGGCTTAAGTCTATCACACATGGACAAAGCAACCTCGTTATACATGTTCACCAAGCCATTCCAGCAGTTTCTCATCGACCTGCATGTTATTTAATGCATTTACTTTGCATTTATGCACTGTGCACCTGTACTTTTGAGTTTCAATCTCTTCTTTTAATTGTTTAATCAATCTATGCCTTCACTTTTGCTTAATGGGCCTATGCCTTTGCATTTTCCTCAAATTTTTTAAACACAAATGATCTTAAAAGCTATTCCGACAAATAGGCAAAGCCATAGATCTTATTTGATCAAATAATGCTTTTGCATTTCCCTGATTTTCTTAAAATAGAAAAAGAATTGTAAAACTTTTCTCTGCATGCCACTTAATTCATGTTTATCTGAATTGCTTCTAAAATCATTTGTTCTTTGAAAAAAATCAGTCTCTTACAAGTACATAGAAACAAAGGAATACAATTACACAAAACATTTAGATACCATAGACTGAGGTTGGCAATGTGAGCAAAAAAGATTCTTGTCAACCAATTAGTGCATGTGAACAAGGCTACTTGAAAATATTGTTTTGTGTTTGTGGCACTAAAAGTATACATCATGCATTGTACTCATTTATCCACTTTGGCAATGTAACAGGAATAAGTACATACAATCCTGCTGGGGGACAATGGATATCAAGGTCAGGTTGAAGAATTAATACTATTTTCCCCTTGTGCTTCTATTAAATTATTTGTTGTGTGGTATGTTACATAAGCTTCTGCTACAACTCAAGATCCATTTTCCAACATATGTAGAGATTATTAGCTCCCAAGAGCCTCGAGAACATGACACGCTCTCTAAATAAAGCGGCTGAGTAAAAGCGTTTACAAGCACATGCAACAGTTACAGATTTGTAATCTTAGATTAGTGTTGATGCCATTCACAATTCGCGATTTTCTATTCCTAAACACATTGTTTCACTTAGTAACAGCGTTCTTATATGTTGACAATTCCAGTGAATTAACAAGTTTTTCCCCAAATATCGTAAACATTGACCATTTAGTTTAAGGGAGAGACCCGTGACAGAGTGCTTTGCATAATGTTGCATTGTTTTGATTCGCCAGCACCATGGTTAACAATCGGCGAGCATGATTTAACCGGGTCCCGCCCAAAATACAGCCAGCATTCAGGCCCTTTAAATCGTCTCCCAAAACAGCCATCATAAACAAGCGGGTCCCATGCCCCAGTGCCGCACGACATTCTGGCCCGTCTCATTGCCGGTCTTGGGATAGAGTGCGGGATTGGTGACTGACGTGATTAATTAGATATCCAATGAGCATGAATATACAAAATATCCTTTAATAAGAATTACAGCAGCAGGGCTTTGCCAGCTTCATTGTTTTGATTATTAATTTGAATCAGCCTTAATGCTATTTCATGACATGCGACTCCTTAGTTGAAACTTTGAACCATTGTTAGTAATTGAAACACAAAATATAACTTCAAGACAAATTCACAAGTTCACATATGAAATTAAAACTTCGCACGCAGCATCTCACATCAATCACTGACAAATGTCCTGTGAGTCAAGGGCTTTGTAGATTGGGTTATTTCTAGAGATACAATGTTAATCATGGTTTTGATTCGGCTTCATGCCACTTAACAACCAAAGACATTAATCTCAACTCCAATTGGCCAATGGAGCCATAGACATTTTCTAGCTTGTTTTCAAAAGAAGGACAAAGAAGCAATTAAATCATATAACAATGAACTAAATCCTACTACTCTATACACATTGCACAAAGTACATGACCAAGAAACATACTTCCGCAAGATGTGATTGTCCGCACGCCCGTGCATAGACCATAGGGAACGTGGATTGTGGGGTGACTTATTTTGCATTCACTGGATATCCAGATGGTTAAAAATACAGATCAGCCTCTGGTCGTTGACAACATCAAGGAAGTACTTAGATTTCAATGATTCTGGATATACAAAGTCAGTCTCTATACTATTCCATGATACAAACCCTTTGGCTGGACATTTTGAGCCGCTTCTAAGAATCGAAGCCCAAAATCTAGCTAGCCCATGCTCTACAAGCTTACTCTGACTAAAAAAGTTGATAAGAAATCGTCCACAATACAAAAAAACTTGCTTGACTAGGCCACATGCTTTGCCTAAAAACAAGGAAAATTTGAAACCATTTGTCATAGCAGACAATTTAAAACATAAATCAACAATAAGACTTAATCACCAAGAACTCTGGATTTCATAGGGAAAACAAAACAAGAAAGTGTACCATAGCCCGTTAAAAAACATGACAATTCAATAGAAATTTATAGGTGAACAGTAAATACAAGATACAATTCGTAATATGTGTACGTGAATTCTTCTGCCACGCTTCAAGCTCCAACAAAGAGACATCGACAAAGAAAACAAAACCATCGGTATCAAAAGCCGGCCGCCAACAAGTCCTTACACCACAGATTTCCTCATATGCAATGTATGCTAATTTGCATTGAAACAGTCCACTATTCCAAAGTATGCTACGCCATAGAAAATAAGAACTAATAGACCATTGTGCTATGTACAAAATTTAACTCATCTAGAAGAACGACTTGTGTCACTTAGAATTGCATTTGCACAAATTTGGGAACTAGGGTTCAAAAGGCCTCAAATAGGCCTAACAGGTTCTATTATAAATGTCCCTGTTGACATGAACATTGTACAAAAAGCATTACCACAATCAATTAACAACAAAAAAACAATTGTTGTTTCATTGAAAAGACGCTTGACATACAAAAATGCATTTCAAAAAGGTACAGCGCCAAGCCATCATGTAAGCTTTGACTCACCAATGAAGTGATTAATTATTATGCCATGCATGTCCTTCGAATATTGAGCTGCGCAGTTCTCCACGACCAAGTGAAACCAAGATAGGTAGTCCACAGCCAAAGCAAAACGTAATCGACAAAGGAATGGCAAATATGTCCATCGCATTACTACTATTACGGATTCACCGGAAATTCAGAAATCCGCTAACATGGAGGACAAGATTATTGAAATTGCACCTACAGAGAACAAGTATCCAATTGGAATATTTAAGGACATCTATGCTGAAGAAATGAATTTTCCAACTTTATTCTTTGGCAAACCACATGACAATGACATTGTAAGAAACTTTACCTACCAGAAAATAGTGCACTGGGAGCTGTTACAGTCACAAAGACACTTTGCATACCATACAACAAACATTTTCTTCAAAGCTATAAAGGTACTAATACAACAAGTACTGTCTACAATGACAGTAAGAATCCGCAAGGGCCAGTTAAAAGGGTGAAAGCTATTTGCAAAAGACGTTAAACACAAACCAAACCTAGAAAAAATTCTAAAATCAGATATTGGGTACGTTGATTTCAAAAGAATAAGAATCTCTCTAGACTATTCACAACAACTTAAGAAAATGTATTTGCTATGATTCAACAACTAGGACCACCAACATTTTTCATCACTTTCTCTAGCACTGAGCAAAATTGGGATCCACTAATTCAAACATTGCAAGAACTTCACAATCTACACCAATCAACACAAAACCATCAAGAATCTAATCATCCAACACACATTGACAAATTTGAACTAATCAAGAAAGATCCTATCACTTGTGCACGTTACTATAAACATAGAATCAATGCAATTAAAAAATTGATACTTATAGATGACTCTTTCTTTGGAAATGTCATTGATTACTTCTCAGTCACTGAGTTCCAAAATCGAGGAAACGAACATGATCATTTCCTCATATGGGTTAAAAATGCACCAATCTACGCGGGTGAAAGTGCCAATGCATTATCTACGCCTTTTGTTGATATATATTAATTTTATTACCTGTAATTGAACCCCTGCACGCCCACAAGCACCATCATACAAAGAAATGCAAAAGATCAAGAAAACAATTTTGTAGGTACAATTTTCCTTTTCCACCGATGCAAAATTCAACTATACTTTTACCAATACTCGAAAAGACTGAAGCGATAACTGCAAATGCCACTAAAATCGTTTCAAAACTCCAAAAAGCAAACTATGACAAAAAATTAACTTTTCAAATGTTCTTAAAAGAATTAAACTTAAGTGACAATGAATACATTCAAGCTTTAAGCTCAACATTGAACAGGCCTATGCTTTTTTTACAGAGAAAACCATCACAAATATGGAACAATAGTTTTTCAAGCAAAATTCCAGATCTTTGGAGGGCTAATACAGATGCAAAATTTGTCCTAAATGCATATGCTACTGCTATGTACTGTAGCTCATATATTGCAAAATTAGACAAGTCAATGACATATGCATTCAAAATAATACGTAGAGACCACAAGCAAGACAATATTGATGCAATCTGAATGGTGAGTAAACTTGGCAATGCCATGCTTAACTTGCAACAAATTTCATCACAAAAAGTCGCGATTACATTGAGCCGTCATTAAGCCATTAAATTCGCGCTCAAGAAAAGGTATGCCCATTATTGCCATCTATCTCACAATGATTGCACATTCATAATTTCCGCAATCAGAAAACAATTTGAGCAATGAGCCGCATGAACGAAACGTTTCCAAGTCTATTATATATCATACAAACACCCGGAAACCAATTTGATGACATATGCCCTGTAATTTGTTTCAAAGATATTAAATGTACAAGTGGCTCTTAATTGAGCCAAAGTCTAAAAACCTCAGAATGATACGTGGTTTACAGCTTAATTTCCAAACACTTTTGATGGTAGAGAATCTATTAAATTGGTTCTTAGTGTTCCGCTAATTTATCATTAATGAAACATACGCCAAAACAAAACTTTGACTCTTGGGAACATGCATACATGTACCATGGACAAACCATTCAAACAAATAGTGCAAAGTTCATCCACAGCACAAACTCCGCATGGGGTGACATTGACAAAGCTATTAATGATGTTCAGTCTCTTGAAGATGAAAAGCTCATTGACCTTCCAATGCAAACAAAGCTTTCCCATAAAGAACTATATGAAATTCAAACAGACCTTCCAAACATAGGTCATTCTAACCCAAAGACTACGTACTCCAATGGATTTGAAATTGCAAAGCACCCACAGATTACAGATAACAATGAATACTACAAATTAAGACGAATGTTAAATAAAGAGCAACAAGCAATTGTTAAGGATGTTCTCATTAAAAAGATGAGAAATCCACAAAAGCCATTACACTTGTTTTTTACTGGAGGAGCTGGAACAGGAAAGACTTTTACAGCAAAAGCCATTTACCAAGCTCTCATTCGCATGTATAGCAATTCTGTTGACAATAATCTAGACAAACCTAAGGGCTTATTAACTGCATATACAGGTAAAGCAGCATATAACATAGGTGGATTCACATTGCATTTAGCATTTCACATACCTTTTAATACATCAAAATTCCTGCCACTGAATACTGAAGTACTTGACACTATGTCAAAGCACTATGATCAATTGCGCATACTTCTTATAGACGAGATATCATTAGTTGGCTCAACATTTTTATGGTATATTGATAGAAGACTACGAGACATAATGCAAATGCCTACAACATAGTTTGGAAACCTTGATACCATATTTTGTGGTGACCTCTACCAGGCACAACCTGTCCTTGACTCTGTGGATTTCAAAAGTAGGCCTACTCCAATTGAATTAATGCCTTATAGTTTATGGAAAGACCACATAAAATGCTATTCATTAGTGACTACCATGAGACAAAAAGATGAAATATTTATTTCAATCCTTAATAGACTACGAGTAGGCATTCAGACAACTCATGACATAGACTATATCAACAAAATTTGCTTTCGTCCTGTACCATTAGATCCATTGCTTCCGCACCTTTTCTATAGGAGAATAGACGTTCAAGCACATAACAACAAAATGCTATCAATCATTCCAACCCAAATGATTGTGCTGGATGCGATAGATGAAGTTAACGAGGACCTTAATGCAATACGAGTGTACAGTCACACAACAACACTCCCATCACAAATATGCTTGAAACCAAACATTCTTGTTGAGCTTTATGTAGGAAATTACAATGTTCAAGATGGCCTTGTCAATGGCTCAGATGGAATTTTTAAAGCATATACATCACAAAACAATATTGATATTATTTGAATTAAATTTAATGACCCATCAATTGGACATCAGCAGTGCACAAAACTAGCACACTGCTATTCTACTATCATTGACAAAGATTGGGTGCCTATACTGCGCATTGCTAGGCCAATGCAGAAAATAACAATAAACAAGAAAATTACAACTAGAAAACAATTCCTAGTACAAGTAGCATGTGCACGAACCATACATCGATCCCAAGGATTAACAATGGAGGCCTTGGCTTTTGATCCCATAGGCATTAGACAACATGGACTAACCTATACAGCTCTATCATGAACAAAATCAGTAGAACCATTATTCCTGTTACAACCTTTAACTTCAAAAAACTTCAAAGTCAAAGAAAAAATACAACTAGAAATGTCTCGTCTTCAGACATGTGCACAATGGCAACTTGATAATCTAAGCACATGCTCAAAAAACAAATCACATATGCTCCTATGTACATTGAACACTCGTAGCTTGAAAGCACATTCAGAAGACATTGTCAATGACTATAGCATAATGCAATCTGATATCTTGTGTCTCTAAGAAACACATATGCATCCTTTTAAGCTAAATACCTTGCTACAAAATTTTAATAGCTCCTCTATACATAACATCCATGGCATAGCAACTTTAACAAAGAAACATTTGCTCTTGTCAAAAACAACACACCATGAAACCTCAAATATTGAAGCTATCACATTAACAATAATGCTATCTAACAATGAACTCAATGTTTGTAATATTTATGCAAGACCTGCAACTGCCATAGATGAAGTAATCGCAATCTTGCAAATAATTATTGGATCCACAAATTCAAAAAACATGTACATTTTAGGTGATTTTAATGTCGACATGTCTTCAGAAAGCATAAACAAAAAAATGCTTCACAGTTATATGCAACAGAACAACATACAATTTGTGTTGAACCAACAACCTAGCATAGGCAACTCAGTCATTGATCACATTTGGTCCAACATGACTACAAATATATGCTCTTTCTATATATCAGAAGCATATTGGACTGATCACAATCCAATTTTCCTAAAATTGCATATTGCACAATAGACAAATTCAACTTTATAGAACTTATATCCTTATATGAGTTTTACGCATTGCAATGCCTTTTCCAATACTATATCCATTATTTGCAGGATATCTATGGATGAAACTAAAAGATAGTCAAAGCAAGTGCAATCTATGCAAGAAGAATCAGCACAATGGTTAAGTGCTCATAGTATTATTCCTTCATATTTATTTTCCCAAATCACAAATATTCAAATAACATTGCTCCAATTCTTTGCAGGACACCAAAAGATGTGTCAAAAAGACAAGCCAAACAGGTGCAAATTGCACAAGAAGAGTCAACACAATGGTAAAGTACTTTGTTCTACAATGTACCTCCATTTGCCCAACTTGTTAATATAAAATTAGCATTCAACTGACATTATCCTTGTTCCTTGTAGCACAAGAGTGAAGAAACCTAGGATTGTTTCAATAGAACAGCTAAATGCAAGAAGAGCTGGGGACACCTTCCAAGGTGATGTCCTTGTTGTCTATAAAACAACATTGGACAAGGCTAACAAAACACGAGAAATGCTACGTGTTGATCTGACAGATCACAAAGCAGAAATGACAATCACGTTGAATGTTAGTGGAAACCTTGTGTATCAACATGAGCCTAAAATAGTCCTAGGATCAGCTATTTCAATCTCATATTTTCAAATTGCACCTAGAACAGATTATGACAGAGGTGACTGTGATTGTATTCTGATTTTAACAGACATTAGCATCACTAAAAACATCCCCCACCTCTGTCAAGAATACAAATTCATCCCAAGTATGACTATCAACCAATTGCTTACAAATTTTAATGAATACCCAGCTGGCACAATAGCTGCACTAGTAGTTGGTGCCAGGAAAATGGGTTCCCAATTTGCAATTGACATCAAAGATGGCCACACTGACATAGACTGGGCACAAGTATTTCAGTCTACAGAACTTTTACCTCTTCTTTCAGTTTCAAGCTTTACATGTTCTACAGTGGCCTCTATAACAATTTTTGTAACAAAATCTAATCCTCTCATTGAATTGCAGCTGCTATTACGATCAACATATGAGCAACAATTCTTTGCACTTGAAGATCAGTTGCATACAAATAAAACACCTGCAATGCTTTTCAAGAATGTTGTCAGGAAAACAGACCAAAAGAACACATTCCATACATGTCAATCAACATTCATCTGTGCCTTGAATGACAAAAGAAGCTTTGAAAAACTCAACAGCCTACTGCACTCAACTTTCAAGGTAACAACATTCTTCTTAAATAAATCTAGTGCATCTAAACTTGTTTTTTTGTCTCCTCTAACAGTTTTGAACCATTTTCTATAGGTTTCTGGAACTTTAAAAGTAGCAAATGCATTTTCCAATCCATTTCATGCATATTGTCCAAATTGCAAATTCAAATTTACTGCTTATGGCACACTCCAAGAAAAAACTGCTCACTATAAACAGTGCAACCAGCAAGTAAATTATACTTTTTGTTTACATCTTAAAACTATTATAACAACTTATGAAAATCAAACAATTCAGTCTTCAATTGACCAGGACACCATGCACCATCTATTTCCCACACCGCAAAGGCTCAGCTATGAAGACTATATCAAGGACAAATCAATAGTCATATTCATCTTACGGGACTTCAGTGCTGAAGGACATTTTAGCCTTGACCAAAACAATGCCATCGTTGAAGCCATTTGCATTGACAAATAGACAGGAAACATTACCAGAAGGTAATAAAGTCATTCACATGTACACTTTCTCTATTTTCAATGAGCACCTCAAATCACTATCCATACAATCTATGTTTCTAATACATAGCATTATGTTGCCTTTACAGGAAACTAGGAATTGAGGACCACAGATTTACATTGTTCAGAATATGACTTTTTTGCCTTTCCATGCTCCAAGAAACTAGTAATAGAGGAGCACAGATTTACATTGTTCAGACTTTTACTTTTTTGCATTTCCACGCTCCAAGACATTTCACTGGGTCCCATATGTTAATTAAAATCTTGCCTTTAAAATACTTTATTGCTATTATACATTTAGACATTTCTATAGGTTACTATGCAAAGTCTTTTAGAATATGGATGTCTGAAACTCTTATTTTGTTTTTGCACCTACCAAGACAATGGTTCACTATGTACATCTGACATATATGTTCAATAATTATTATCTGTCCATGCATAATGCTATTCAAACTATATAGTTTAAATGTTCCCTTTTGCATTCTATCCTTTCTAGCTTTTCCAAAATTTGCTTTGTGATTCTTACATTCCCAAGAATTTATGGTGACCAAGTAGAAGTTGTTATGATTGCACACTCTATACCCATTAACAAGCTACTTGAGACAATAAATGGTTATTTTTGTTTACCTTTTATCATTTTTTATGCTATATCTGTAATGAAGTCTTGCGCCTCCTTTAATGCATTGTAATTTATAGTGACTTTTCCATCATGCATTCTAATGTATGGCGTGCACTCCTGTATACACAAATCCATATGTTGCTTACGCTGCATATGTGAATATTTACATGTATATATGCCTCTATGTCCATATACACATATGTACATATTCATGCGGCCATGTATACATCTAAGCTTCTACGTATCCCTGTATGCAACTGCATGTACATGCGTCCATTTACTTATGGATCTGTCACTTTAGCCTTGTACCAGTTTATTATGTTATATGGATATTGCATATAGTAATACTAATTAGCTATTTTCAACTATCCATGGAAATTGTATTCATGAATGCCAGATCAAGCTTATATGTGTTAGGATACATATACACTCACACTAAAAGCTACAGAGTTATGATCTCTATTGTCCCACTTTCGTAGACATGTTACTATTGCAATCAAGTGTGTTGAGCATTTGTGTCTAAGGAAATTAGATACAGGAATGGCAATATGTTACACAACCTTGTCTTTCTTATGGATTTATAGCATTTTTTTCATTGCATTTCAAGAAAACCAGAAACTAGTATTTTATTCATGTTATTTCATCTATGGAATTTACAGCTTTTCCAGTAATTATTAGAAGCATAGAGTTCAGTGTTGAATAGTTCTATTGTTCATGTGATTCCTTCAACATTGTTCATGCCAAATTCTACATGTTTCCATATTTTGCATATGTGCCTAGGAGGACATTAACTATAATAGGTCACAAAATTCCTTTTTCCTGTATGCTTTCATCATAGCAAGAAAGCTCAAAGCAATTGCAAATTCTAGGTTTTCATAACACACGCTTACAGAACACAAAAACAACACACACAAAGTAATAAAAATGCATAGCAAGTAAATTAACTCTATATTAAATGACTGAAGTATCCTGTCCATGCATGTTTACCAATCCACTCCAGCGCACTCACCTCCAACCAGATGTCATTTAATGCATTTAATTTGCATTCATGCTTTATGCTCACATTTTCCTGATATTTTAATGCATTTAATCTGTATTCATGGATTATGTACCTCTAGCTACCAACTTTCAAGCTATGCCTTTTCTTAAATTTATTTAATCAATTTATGCGTTCGCATTTTCCTGATTTTTCAAAACAAAAATGATTTATAAAGCTACTCAGTCAAATAGAAAAATAGATATATGCTATTTTCCTAACACATAAAATAGCTCTTCACATGCAAACTGTACAAAAAAATAAGCAATATGTTCAATGGCAAAATGTGATTGGCCAATGCTACCGGTTAAAAGTATTCTAGGCAAATGCATAGGCAAATTAAAAAAAATTCATAGAAAAGAGCTTCTCATTCTGAATCCATATGCATACTTTGATTCAAACTAGTGGCTGAAGGTACATAATCTACTGATGTAAGCTCAATGCATTGAATGACCTTTGACTAAAAGGAACACTGTTTGCATTGCTAATTAATCCTTGAATATATAACAAGGTTCAAGGAAAGAACTCTCATTACCACACATGTTAACATAATTTTTGTTCCAAACTTCTCTGTATGAGACCGCTTTGTAGTAATCATGCATTGCGTACGTCTACCTGCCACCTTGATAAACTATGCCTTTGCTTAATTTTAATTAATCATTTTTTGCGCTTGTAGTTTCTTGATATTTTAATGCACTTAATCTGCATTCATGCATTATGTACTTCTACCCAGCAACTTTTAAACTATGCCTTTGCTTAAATTTATTTAATCAATTTATGTGATCGCATTTTCCCAAAATTTTCAAAACGAAAAATGATTTTTAAAGCTACTCGGATGAATAGAAAAATAGATAAATGCTAATTTTCCAGTATATAAAATAGCTCTCCAAATTCAAACTATACAAAAAAAATATACATAGTTACATGTACACATATATACATGTAATCCTGTATACATGGATGCATACAGAAACTATGTTTCATGGGATTATTAGAGAGTTCACTTGCTTTCAATATCGTTCCATACTTTGCATGTGTGCCTATGAGGACAATAATTACAGTATCCAGAACCAGTAACCAGTTACCTGAGGCAATAAATACTTTCCTCCCTCAGTTTTCTCTTGCTTTGGAGGTTTAAAGCACATAGTGAGATTGGAAATGTGACCAAAAAAAAATTGTGCGTTGCTTGCTTATTCGTTCCAAAGCTCTCTTTATAGCACAGTTGTGCGTTGCCTCCAAGATGAATCTTTGGTATTTCAAGAAAAGATTCAATTGGGTAACACTAAAAATGATCTAAACTATGATTTCATAGTCAAAGCATCCAAATGCATTGCAGCAATCCGAAACCCAACTTCCATTTAACATGTACAATGAAAATAAACAGAACGAGAAATGCATTTGCATCAAAGTTTTAAAAGCTATTTCGACAGATTGTCTAGCCATTGTCCAAAATATGGTTTTCTATCAGCATAGTCCTTGAACCTTCTTTAGGTCTGACTGCTACTTTGTTAATTCATTCTCATTGAAAAGTCAAATTGTAAAATGTTCCCAAGGATAATTATACTTATTTATCTCTTTTAATTGTTATATATTCAAAGACTAATTAGCAATCCAACCAGCCTCCACTTTAGTCACATGCAATTCAATGCACTAATTTTGTATCAATAAATTGTGTACTTTCAGCCACTAGTTTTAATCAAAGTATGCATATGGATTCAGAATCAAACTCTCAAAATAAATGCACATATAAATGTGTCTTTTTCTTCATTACATAATGTATCTATGTATCCATAAGTGCATTCATGCATACATCGATTTGTGCATATATCTTATTATCTCTCTATGCATCTGTCTATATATGTATGACTGTATCTATGGGTACATGTATACCTCGATTTATGTATATATGCACCTATGAATTACATAGACACATCCATGTATATATGCATCTATCAATAACTTGCATGGATGCATGTATATATGCATCTATGGACTCATGCACCCATGTATATATGACAGCTCATTGGTTCCAAAGCTCTCTTTATAGGACAGTTGTGCATTTCCTCCAAGACTCAGATGAATCCTTCGTATTTCAAGAAAAGATTCAAATGCATAACACTTTAAATGATCTAAACTATGATTTTATAGTCAAAGTATACAAATACATTGTAACAATGCAAAACCTGACTTTCATTTAAAATGTACAGTTTCTATTCTCATAGTCAGATGCCATTCAATGCATTAATTTTGTCTGAATGAACTATGCACCTTCAGCCACTAGTTTTAATCAAACTATGCATATATAAATGTGTCTTTTTCTCCATTTCATTATGTATCTATGTATCCATAGACGCAGCCATGCATATATCGATTCATGCATATCTTGCCATATCTCTACATGCATCTGTCTATATATGTATGACTATATCTATGGGTGCATGTATACATTGATTTATGCATATATGCACCTATGAATTGCATACACACATACATATATACATTTATCTATCAATATTTTGACAAATAGAAAAAGCTAAATGCTAATTTCCCAATTTTGATTTATCAAAATAGTACTTGTTTTCCAATATAACAAAATTAAAAGTTATGTATTGACATACATTCATGCATATTGTCCATACATGCGTATATGCATATATGCCTTCATTCAGATTTGCATATGCATAAGAAAACATCCTTCCATGTAAAATATGCATTTGCACCTATATCCAAATATGCATACATCCATGTATACATGTGTTCATATCTCCATCTCTCCATGTAGTTCTGTTTTCTATGTATACATGTGTTTATTGATGCATCCATGCATATATCTGTGAATAGCTCTACATATTTCTATCTCCATGTATTTAATGTTCTCCACTGCATCAGCATTTACATGTTCTCTTTTTAATGATCTTCCATATTTATTTTTTCCATAGTATATGCATAAGAACTTCCACTTTTCCTTCTATTGTTGCATTTCGAGGAAGCTCAAGGATCTCAGTACCTTGTTGAATATGAGGGAGAGTGAGAAATGCAACGTTGGTCTTTTTTCTATGTTTATATTGATGGACTCGGCCCTATGATGTTTTTTAAAAGCATAACCAATACCAAACTAGACATTTTTCCACCCCTTGTTGCAAGAAACAATCACTTCATACCCTATTGATTCCATTCATTTCAATTTCCACCCTTGCACGTCCTTTTTTCTCAAATCAAATATGTTTCAAAATCCAGTTATTTGCTTGTCTTCAATCATACCAACATGTTGCATTCCTTTTTTCACAAAATCCAACTCTCTCATTGGAATTTTCATTTCTTGAATTTAATCATAAGCATATAACTTGCAAACGATAAATTCATACCATCTACATTCCCATTCATTCTCATATCCACCATCCTATATCCTTGTCTCCCATCTCAAATACTTTCCATAACTTATTCATACACCCTATTTGCATCTCCCCCTTCTCTCAATTCGCTCCCTTTCTTCCACTTCCATAACTCATTCTTATTTTTTACACTCACATTTCTTTATCTATCTACACTTCAAATATACCCTCATCCATCACAACAAAATTCACACCATAGCAAACAATGAAAAAGATGAAGAAAATATCAAGGTTATGCAAATAAACACTAAGTGCTTTAAAAATAACACTCATAACATATAGTTGTATTCAAGAGTTATTTTCATAATGTCTTTTCTAAACCTTGTTTATTACAGCTCCTTAAAAGCGCGTATAACAGTTTCTTCAAGCCTATTATGTGTAATCAGATTTAACAAATATTTATATGTTTGCATGTATTCATATGCATTATTAGTCATCCATTAGGCATCCTTTATACAGTTGCTCTAAAAACAATATTGTATATGTTTCAAATGCAGATTTTTCCAAAAATTTAACGCTTTATGCACACATGCATCTAAAACATGTTCTTTTTGTACCGAAATACATGGACACAACTATACATCCATCCATGCATAAATGCTACTTGAGCATCACTACGCTTTCACAAATTTGCATTTCTACTTGATTTTAGTGTTTTCCATTCGAATTCCTCGTTCACATGTCATGTATGCCTTTCACTCTTATTTGCATTGTCTACACATGCATACATCCATACATGCATCCATGTATACATAGATGCCTCAAGCATTCTAACAAATGTTTAAGATTTTTGGCATTCAATACTAAAAACAAAATAATAATACACTTTTTGCTTCCTGGATAAGATAATAAAGGAAATTTGTTACTGCAAATGTGAGCATGTACCCATGTAAAGTGTCCTAGTAACCCATGGCCATCATATATTCATGCATATTGTCCATACATGCATGTATGCATATATGCCTTCATCCATATTTGCATATGCATATGAATACATCCTTCCATGTAACATATGCACTTGCACCTATATCCAAATATGCATACATCCATGTATACATGTGTTCATATCTCCATCTCTCCATGTAGTTGTGTTTTCTATGTATACATGTCTCTATTGATGCATCCATGCATATATATCTCAATAGCTATACGTATTTATGTTTCCATGCATTTTATGTTCTCCACTGCACTAGCATTTACATGTTATCTTTTCTTTGATCTTTCATTGTTATTTTTTCCATAGTATATGCGTAAGAACTTCCACTTTGTCTTCTATTGTCGCATTTCGACGAAGCTCAAGGACCTTACTACCTTCTTCAGTACGAGGGAGACTGAGAAATGCGACATGGATCTTTTTTCTATGTTTATATTGAAGAACTCAGCCCTATGATGATTTTTAAAAGCATAACCACTTTTCATAACTTATTCATACAACCTATTTCCATCTCACCCTTCTCCTAACTTGCTTCCTTTCTTCCACTTCCATTGCTCATTCTTCTTTACCACCCTTACATATTTTTATCTATCTATAGCTCAAATATACCTTCATCCATTAGAACAAAATTCACACCATCCCAAAGAGAAAATTGAAAAAAAAATCAAGGTTATGCAATTAAACATTGAGGGCTTTGAAAATAACTATTACAACATACAGTTGTACTCTAGACTCCCTTTGGAAACGTTTTCTTCTATATACTGTTTATATATCCTAAATACACTTGGTCAAAAAAAAAAAATGTATTATTCTTTTGTTTCAATCATAAATGTTCTTTTTATATCTCTCAAATGCTAATTGTTTCTTTTTTCCATACATTTATGTATTTCTTCGATATATGCATTGTTAGTAAATAGTTAATTTTCCTTGCCTTCTTTCATTTAATACTATACATGCAAATTGAGTCTCATTGTTAAAATACAGTTGTATTCAAGAGTTATTTTCAAAATGTCTTTTTCTAAATCCTATTTGTTACAAATTCCTAAAAGCACATATGACCATTCCTCCAAGGCTATAATGTATATTTGGATTTCACAAATGTTTACATTTATCCATCCAACCAAATGCATTATTGGATATACTTTATACACTTGTTCCACAAACACTAATGTATTGTTGCTTTGCTTCAGTTAATAATGTTTTTCTAGTTCTTGTTTAAACTGCATATTGTTTCTAACATTTCTAACTTTATGGACGCAGGCATATATAGATACTTCTTAACATACCAAGTTAGATGGACACATCTACACATCTGTACATGCATATGACTTTACATGGGTCCATATTTTAATGCTTTTATTTTATATATGCATTGATACTAACTATTTTATTTCTCTTCTTTTCTTTCATTTAATACTACATATGCGATTTCAGTCTCATCATGCTTTCAGGCTTACTCAGTTGCTAGTGATGCTTGTCACTCTTTTGTGCATTCCATGCACATTGGTAAATGTCTACATGTATCCAGGTATACTTAAATGCTTCAAGCATTTTTTACAAACACTATAACATTATTCTACTGTACATTGTTATAATAATTTAATGTTTAGATGCAATGCACTACAATGTAGATTATTATATTAATTTACTGTACCTACGTTATATCTTAATAAAATTATTTATATCTTTTCAAATTACTTTTTGTTTAAAATATATACACAAAAATATATCTATTCATATTACATTAACAACATTGAAATCTACTTTATAATAAAATCAATTCCTTTCAACAATATCATCTAAGAATTTAGCATAATATTTTTTTCACTTATGACAATTTCATAAGTTAAACTATTACATTTTATTTCACATATACACAAATTTAATCGTAGGTAGTAAGGTTCTTTATTATTTCTTTCCAAATTACTTATCATTTATTATATAAACACAAATTTTTATTCATACTACATAAATAATATTCAAATCATATTTATAATAAAATCAATAGCTTTCTACTCATTCATCTAACAATTTATTGTAATATAGTTACATTGTTCTATACATGAAAATATCTTATCGTATTACATAGACAGGATTTAAATCTTATTTATAATAAAATCAATAGCTTTGTATAATACTAATCTTTTTACTACATTGTGAAAAATATTCATTAATCGTACAAAAAGTTTATACTCAAATGAGCTATACCTATCAATCTTCCACCTAACACTATTGTTTCTATTAGCACTTGCATATTGTGATATGATAAACTAAAGTAACTCAACTGTATTAATTACCATAGCACATGCTCTGCAACAGTTCACTAAACATTATTTTGTTTACAAATGCACATACAAGCAAAAATAAATAAAAAATCGTAAAACTTAGTTTCACTGTGCATATAAAAATGGGCCATGTAAAGAATGCATTTTCTTTTTTTCCACACACACATGTTTTCTGTAAATAGTTACATATGATATTTGATGCTTTAGAAGTATCTCTACATTTGAACTTTGTTCCGTATAAAATGACTAATGAATTTTTTGACACTTTATTTCTCTAGTTTTCTTTCATTTAATACTGTAAATGCAAACTGAGTCTCCTTCTTCTTTAAGGCCCGTTAACATGCTAGCTATGCTTTTCACTCCTATATGCATGATGTGCATGTGGATGCTTATATGCATTTATGTCTCCTGCATTGTTACAAATCTTCCCGATTGTTTTCATTCAATAATTAATATAAATTAATAATGCATTCTTGCTTCCTAATTAAAATCATAAAGAATCTACCTTCTCACAAATGTATACATACACACACAAAAAAACAAGACTTCATTGCTAAAAAAACTCCACGTATACATGGTACCCATAAAATAAAAAAAAGTTCCCTTGCATCTATCCACACGTGCTCTTTGTTCACATGTCCCTATGGACCACGTTTCCCATAAATCCTACAAAATCCCGTGCGTTTGTGCGCTTCTAAAAATAACTTTTAACTTTTCTAGCTACTTTCAATACATTTATATTCCCATTTGCTATCTAGAACCTTTTCCTGCCTCTAAGCTACATGACTTTTACCTCTTGGCAGGAACTCGACCCTTGCGTCACTTGTTTCCTTATGCATCGATTTCTTCTAATTTTTAGACATGGGATTCTTATCTATTTTTTTTTTCATGAAATGTATATATGTATTGCTTCTTGGTTCAATGATTAACATAAAAAGACTTTAAAATAAAGTAACCATAAAGAAAATATTTTTAGTTGGGAATTTTTTTTATGGTTTAAGTTAAGGGAATTTACATGTGTTTTTTTTAACTTTTTGAATGACTAATATAAAAGCTACCCTTTAGATTTTAAAATAATTTAAAATTAGTTCTTTAAGTATACCTCTATTTTAAGAAGTACTTATTCCTATATAGACATAATTTAAAGTATATTTATATTTTATGATTAATTTCGTTATGGTTCTCTTTTAGTTGTAATTACATTTATGTAAGGATGAATTACTTATCTTAGAAGATTAATTTAATAAATAAAATATTTATTATTTTTGGAAATATATCGAGAATAAATAATTCAAGTAAAAATGAAAATAATTATATGTTAAATAAATAAAAAATGTATGTAAATAAAAATTAAATAAAGAGTTTATTATCACATTGATTAGTAGAAGGTTAATGGCTTTGATTATTGGAATTAGATATTCACGATGAAATGATGATAATTAAACTTTTGTATGCTACAACGGATGGACAAATAGTAGTGTAAACACATTTTTATAAAAAAAAATTGTTAGTTGTGTTTTTGTTTTAGGTGTAAAATTAGGGCATTATAGGATCTCTGACAAGAGAGATGGCATCTATATATTTAAAGAGTACCTATCGAAGGATTGAAAGGGTTATTTTAAATTAGGTGGTCTCATGAATTTTATATGATAGTTTAATTTTTAAAATTTAGAAAAGTTTGTGTTGTCATGAATTTTATTATTTTGTATATGTGATTTAATATTGATATGGATTCTAAAAAATTTGAGATGATTGATAAGGGATAAAAGAAAAAATTAAATTAGTTGGAGAAATTTCTATCCCCATCTTAAATACACTAATTTAAGATTACATTCTATAAAACCTAGATGATTGATAAGGGATTAAAAGAAAAAGATAAACTAGTTGAAGAAATTTCAGACCCCGCCTCAAATACACTAATTTAAAATTACACACTATAAAGTAGGCCACAAAGATTTTAATGCTTTTTTTTTTTTGATCTCATAAGACCTTTTGTTCTATAAAATAATTACTGAAACTCTTCCATATAACAATTATTAATTTTAACAACTATATCAAATTAAAATATTTATTAATTTTTATTTATTTATTTTTTAAGCTGAATTGTACTATTTAAATGATAAGACCACTAACTTTAAAATATTGCTAAAAAATCTACACCCACTGAAATGTTTAAGGAAGCTCCCTCCATTAGACCTTACCCTAACTAGTTCACCATTCCACCCACTTAAACAATAGTTTACATACTCGGAATCGAAGAGTACTCGGCAAGCCCAAAAATTTTGACTCAAAAAAAACTTGGGAAATGTGTATGGATATTTATGTATGTGTATACTCAAGGCTGCACTATGCACACATACATATCTATAAACAGACACAGGATGCCAAGTTTTCATGCATATACACACACAAACATGCCAATTTTGTGGGTTTTTTGCGAGCTACTAGTGATTACTCGATAATCAGGAGAAAATCCATCGACATGCAATTTTTTTGGAGATTACTCGGCTACTTGGAGAGTAATTGGAGAGTATGTAAACTATGACTTTAACTATTCTGTATTTAAAAAAAAAAATTAACTCTCCTTACCCCTTTTATTGTAGAGCTGAATTTCTTTTTACTCCAAGAAAATTTTACCTTCTAGCCTAGCAAATTCCCTATTTCCTACACACCCCTATCTCTTATATCATTTGTGGGGCAATAACATTTATTTCATCTACCATTATTTTTTCACTGTCTGCATATTCATTTCCTTCTCTACCAACTATGTTGCTTTCTTATTTCCCACACAACCCCACTCCTCTCTCCTTCATTGTCTCTTCCCTTCCTCGCCCGTTTCATTTCTATTTTTTTCAATTTTTTTGATACCATTGAAATGATTAAATTTTTTATGCCACTATCCACCACTTCAATCAAGTTTATATTGGATATACGAAGGTAAATTGCACCCAACTAGTGGAATGGATAATGTTCTAATTTATTGCTATTAATGATTTCAAAGGAACGAGATGAATTTGGAATCTGATGGATGCTAAAATACCAAGAAATTCATAAATTGAAATATGTGTCAACATGATATTTTTGTCAAATGAAATGACAATAATGTCATTATGGCACTTTATTTTGCTTCTTCAAATCACAAATCCAATTTAAACGAACCTTAAAAAATGAAAACCAAAACCAAAACAAAACCAAACTAAAATATTTTTGAGTGGTGTGGATTGCCTATTTCCTAGGGACTTTGAAAATTTTAGATCTTGTAATAACTATGGGGAGACAATTCTAATTGTGGAATGAATCAAGTGAATAAACTACTAAGAGTAATTATCGCATTTTAATGGTCACAATCTTCCTCCAAATCTAATAGTTAAGAATTTAATAATTCAACTCAAACTTAACTAAATCTATCATATGCATACATGTACATAATACAAATACACACTTACATATATACAAATACATGCATATGTATAAATACATACATACATACATACATACATGTATGCATATACATAAATACATACATACATGTACATTATATGCAACCTTTAGTGTACACAACCATGTTCAATAATGTCACCACCAAGAAATAATAGGCTAATTTTAATAAATTATAAAAGGAGAATAGGTTACTATTGAAAATTTAAATCTCCAAATTGAAGAGCAACATAAAAAACCTTTAGAATTACTTCTAATCATCTAATAAATAATAATTTGTTGCTAAAGAAATTTCTGAGATTAAAGATAAATACCAAGTATCCATGGAGTGTAAGAGCTAGTATAGGATGCTCTACACCATGCAAGATTTGGCTGAAGATTATAGCCACCCAAGTGTTGCAAGTATGAGTAGTTGGTGTTGTCATTGATGTCAACAAGCTTGGGTGAGATTATTGTAGGCCTATATTTGTTTGTCATTAATGATTGGTGATAGTTGAAAAGTTGTGTTGATGGTTTGATTAGTTTCATTATGTTGTCATTAGTAAGTTCTATTGGTGTCAACCTCTAGTGTTGCTTTGATAAGCTTTTGTTGGTAGATGTTGTTTTAGTGATGATGAGAAAGTACTGAAGATGATGAGTATGTGTCTCTAGTGATTGGTTTCCAAGTGCTTTTGAGAAAATTTAAATAAAAGAGGAAAACCGTGTGTTGTAGAGGTGTTCTAGTGTACAATGTCATGTTTTGGTTTTGGTTTGCATTTATTCATGGTTGAAGATATGCTTGTGTTATTCAAATATGTTGGTTAGAAGTGTTTAGAGGTTCTAGATATATCTAGAATTTCTTGGTCTAGATCGTCGTGTAGAAGAATTTGTCTTCACTAGTATGTGAGCTATGTTTTAGTGTTGTCTGGGAGAAATGATTTTGCTCAGCATTTCTCTACAGTTTGATTTATGGTCTTGTAGTTCTAGAATTTTTTTGATGAGGTCAATCTCTACCTTTATTTGAATTTTTTCATGGTTTGGTGCTGCAAAAGTTGATTTCTTGAGTTATAGTGTATGGAAGGTTGTTTGAGTGTATTGAGTGTGTACATTCTTTAGGTGAAAGTTGTGGCAAAGGAATTTGTTGGACTTCAGGGTGTTTGTGAAATATTCTAGATTGTATTCAAGTGTTGTGTGTGGTACACAATTCATCTTTGATTTGAGGAAGCATGTACTTCAATTTTAATGGTGTTTACATAGGTTCGACTGACCTTGGGTGTTTACACTAATTATGGATTTTTTTTTATGATTGTGGAAGCGTGGCATGATGTATATATTGTTGAACACCTGAAATACTGAGAAGGGGGTGAATCAGTATTCCTTTAAACCAATTAAACATAAGCCATCCAATTATTAGAATAAATATAATTGCAATGATGAACGAAAATATGAAGACATTCACAAAATCACATGACACATGAACACCACTAATTTTATGTGGAAAACCCAAAATAGGAAAAACCACAGTGAGGGTTAGCTTACAATATATTATATCCGGATATAAGATATTTTGAAAAGGCTCACTACCATGTGGACTCACTATCCAAGTGAACTCACTACGGGCACAAAATTTAAGAAAGATCGAAAGAAGGGGTGGTTATACAAACCATTTAAACTAATACAATAGCATTTATCATATGTTGGATTACAATTTCAATAAAGAACAAAATAATCTTCACACAAATCTAAAACAATACTCTACACTACTCACAATTTTCTCAACTCTGATTATATTCACATCACACACATGTATAGGTAGAATACCATACATACATCATATGTCTCTTATTACTTGCATACAATATACTCTCTCTATCTCTTCATCGACATTATTTACATTCAACACACAGACACACCAAAACTCCAAATTTAATCTCCTATATATATCCATATCAAGTGTAACTTCAATTAGGTTGACATAATTAGAAGTAACTCACAAAATTAAACACGTCGTCCTAAAAAATATTATATTCAGATCCTGCACCATAATTCAAAATTCAATTCACCTTAAGATAGGTTGGGATGGACCTAATATAGATCCCACATAAAATAAAGTTACTTGCTTATCCTCCACAAAACATCAAACATGTTAGGTTGGCCCAAAACAAGACCTAAACATAGAGCCTTCATATGTACATACAATTTTCCATACATGTGACTCCAAAACTTGATCTTTCTTTGAATTCCTACTCAGCTGACAACTAGTATCTTATCCTCATCATTTCAGAACAATAATTATCTATGAAGAAATGTGGAATCTCCCACACTAATACATTGTACAAGGAATGACTACAATATATAGAGTTGAACTTTGTCATTCATATCTTTTTGAATACATCAAAAAATGTCACAAAGTCTTGAATGTAGATGCAATTGATGTTTACAAACCTATAGTTAGAATCACAGAGTAATTTATATCATCTTGTGGTGGAGTGTGGACACAAAAATTGATGCATATAACCATAATACTATCAGGAGGAATACTTAGCCAAATTCTTGTATAACAATATTTTCTGGATCAACTTGTTCTATCCAAATGTCTTCAAGAATGCTTCCAATCAATGCTAGAATGATAATAACAATGTTGAAATCACTGACAACACTAGATCATGCACCTTATGCTCATGTTTCCAAAAGCATCAACAATGATAAACTTCCAATAGTCTTCCACTTACTTCCAACAGTCTTCCACTTACTTCCAACAATCTCCTCCTGTGTTATTGATGGCAACATGCACATCAAATACATTTTCCAAAAATGTGTCTCTTCCCTTTTTACATATTTCTCCCAAAATTATTTCTCAACATTTCTCCCCAACTCTCAAAATGTTTTTCAAGTATCTCTCCCCTTTTGACATCAATGGAAAAGGGTGTACTGATATCAAAAAAGCTTTGTATACTCCCCCTTAGATATATATGTGAGAAAAATTATTTAGAAGAGTGTGTTGACTCCCTCTTAGGGAGTTAACTGAAAACTTCTATACCTTCCACATATATGCAAAAAGAATCTAAAATTTTGAAAAATGCATAAGAGTGGAAATTTTGAACCTGAAGATGTTGACCCTTGAAGCTTCTGCAAGGTGACTTTCCAAGTGGATCTGCCTTCTTCCCATTGTTCCTTTGTTGCTACAAGTATTCTATGTTGTAACTCAGGCTTCACCAAAATATCCTTTCCTTCTCCTAGAGTACAGGGGTTAAGATTTATCTCTGAAATCCTATATGTACCAGCAAGGGCACTTGAGATATAGGTATAAGCTTTATTTTCACAAAGTCCCTTAGCTTCTCGAATTGTCTGATTGTTTCTTCCTTCTAGCTCTACAAGGTAAAGAATTCTTCATGTAAGGTCACTAAAGCAGTCCATATCTAATCATATATATCTTGTATCAAGTCATAAGTGTTTGATGCATAGCTTAATTGTGTCTCAATTGTATTCATAGCATCCTTTATGTTATGTGTAACCTTGGGACGCTTAATGCAATACAAAAATAGGTTCCTTGTTTCCTCTTCATAGGTATGAACATCTTTCAAACTCTCTTCCATTTTGTTGTTTGTAGATGCACACTTTTTTGTCATTTCCAATAACTTATTTTCTCCAATCCATGCTTCAACTTCTACTTCAACTTGTTCTCTTATTTTGAAGGCATATTCTTTGAATTTCTCCATTATCTCTTGTGTTGTATTCATAGCTTCACTAAAATCATGCTCATGTTGAGCATCATCTATATCAACTTCGTTTTTCCTCATGGCTTTCTACTTATCTCTCCTTGTGGTTTTCTTTCCTTCTTCATTGATGGCATGGACTACCAGAGGGGATTTCTCCCTTACCCAATGATTACTTGTGGATCTCCTCTTCTTACCAGCTATAGGTAGAGATGCAATAGCTGATCTCCTAGAGCTACTAGAGGCCTCTTCTATACTCATGTCAGCTCTAGCTCTCTCTATAGCTATTCTAACTTTGTCTTTTGAGATTCCAAACTCTTTGGCATATGATTCTACCTCAGCATCAACTTGTTTCTTTATTTTTGATTTCTTAAATTTCTAAGAAACGTCCATTATCTTTTCTCTATAGTTTCCAAATCTTGGTCTAGTGGGATCCTTAGGACTGTTCAACAACACTTTAGTACATCTAGTAGCTACTTCTTTTGTCACTTCATAGCCAAACTTTGTGACCCAAATAGTTCTGGGTTCAACTGCTTTCATTATGCAATAATCAATAGAAACCAAGAAGGTAATGTCATTCATGTACTTTCTTACCACATCTCTCAAAAATTTGTCTCATATGCATTCTCATTTGAAACATTACAAAGAATTTTTTAAGGGCATCACCCTAAGCATCCAAATATCCAAGATCACTCATGTAGTCTCTTATTTGATGAGCAACAGGTTTTTCATTCGAGCAATCAACCTTTCCAGCTACCAGAACTTCCTTTATAAAATAGAAAACCAAACATATTATCAATGTTTCATACATGAATAAAATTTTTTTCTTCTTAATTTCCTTTAGGTTCTCTATCAGTTGTTTCTGGAGAAACTCACAAAGGTCACACTCACCATTATTCTCAACCATATCCACTGTCACATAAATTGTGATGGAAAAGAATAGTTACTTGTCTCCATAAATCATATGTCTAATAACGATTGTTGTATATTGAATTTTTGGATTTTTGATAGGGTTTATTTCCATACCCATTTGTAACATTATTTCTTTGTTCTTACCAGATATTTGGAATAGAATCGGTCTAGTGGATTATATACCAGTCATTTCTCTAATCACTTCTATAGTATTCATGTGTGCACCATCAATCCATATAAATTGATCATGAATATTGCTCAATTTCATTCTAATACACTTCTCTTCATTGCTAAAGTCTAGAAACTAATGCCACACATCTAATTTATTCTCAGTCAAGATATTGTATTTTTGTTTCAAGGTGTAATCTTCTTTGACTAACCCATCTACCCATAGATTGAACAATTTTTTTTAGGGATTCTCTTCCATATTCCCATGAATATAAGCCCTAATATCTTCAATAGGAAAAACCCCAAGAGGTATATACAAAAATACACCTAGGGGATCAACTTCTAAAGCTTTGAAAGAGTATCTCTTAAATTTGGGTTGCAATTTTTGGGAAACATCTACAATTTCTAATGTCACCATTACATTCAAATTGCCTTCTATTGATAATTCCAAAAAATTAGAGTGTGAAAAGATTGTTAAATACCTTTTTCCCTTGCTCAACGAGGTAGGGTTTTGGAATTCTATAACTTGGAGATGCTTCAAACCCTTCAAAATTGCTTCTTGCTCCTCTACTCTTCTTTGAAAACATTCAATGAAATGATTTTTTTCTTATCAAGCTCACTTTTAACTCTCTAATTTCACCTATTTCAGCAATAAATGCTTTATACAAAAAGCTAATGATTACAAAAAGCTAATGACCCATTTCTGCAAATGGCCGCATTAGAATATTTTCTTTTGCAATTTTCTTCCTCATTAAGAATTTCATTCTTCATCACATATCTTTGTTCCAATCCATGACACCTCATATCAGTAGGGGGTTAAATTATTTTCTATTATTGCTCCCCCTAAGCCAATTCCTAGGGCTTAGTTACTGAAGGAAATATCTACTGGAGAGCATGGTACAAATTCTCCCATATCCTTAGTCTCTTCTTTCTTTCTCTAGATCTTTTCCATCTCCTTCTTCACTTCATCCAAATCAATCTTCTTAACTGGTTCATTCTTCTTTATCGGATCATTCTTCCTTGTGTTTTTACTCTTGCAAAATTTAGCAATATGTCTAAGAATTTTGTAATTGTTGCATATGATATTCCTTTGAGCATTATTCCTATCATTCATTCTAGATTTGCATTGGTTAGTCTTTTGTACAAATCCATAGCATGTATAGCAGTAACCTTTGAAAGATTGAATCATTCTACCATTGTTATATATGCATTCATCATTTGGTCCTTCTACATTCACTTCCAGTACTCTATGTCCAAATTTCTTGCATGTAAAGCATTGACTAGTAATTTAATTAATATTACACTTTCTGCCAAAGTCCTTAAAGTATTTAATTTAACAATTAAATGCTTCACCTTACACCTTTTTCCTCTCTAAATTAAATAAATACATCAATTTATTTAATTTAGTCATTTAACCTTTTTGGATAAAATTAATTTAAAATTCTTCCTTTTTCTCTCTCCTTGTCACATCCTCGATAATCCCTTTCTAATCTGGATTAATTTAATTAATTCATGATTAGGATGTGCATCCTCTTAATCAAGGATTAATGTCACATCCTCCTACATTTTCCACTTGCTTCCAATCTTTTATTAATTATCCTAATCATGTGTTTGCACAACCTTAATCAAGGTCATTAGCCACATTTAGCATCCCTTTTTAGTCAACCTTTCTATTTCCCTTTCTTAGCATTGACTCTCTTTCCCATGTGAATTTTTAATTCACATTTATTCATCCTAGGTCCCTCGCTTCCCCATGTGAATTTTTAATTCACATTTTATCCTTCCAAGGCTTACCTTATCCCCATGTAACTTCTAGAACATTTGACTTGTCACCTCACTCACATGTGACAAATTCCCACCTTTTTGGAAACCCTCTTTTATCCACTAGATTCTCCCAAGAATGTGAATTTTTAATTCACATTTATTTCTCCAACCACTTTCTCATTTCCCATGAATATTTTTGAAGAATTCCAAAATTTCTCAAATGTCACTTTCATCCTCACTTAGGGACAAGAATTTCCTTTTTGAGGAAATCTTCTCACCCACCAAGGTACTTGTCCTTCCTCCACGTAATGTACCTCACTTCCACCTCACTTCCACATCATCTTATCCTAGGTCATCTCACATTCCACATGTCAAGATGTGAGGGCTTGTGAGTCCTCAACTCACCATAGCCCTACATCTTGACCTTGGTGGCTGAATCTCAACCATTTAATTCTCTAGAGAATTCAAATTTCTCTATAAATACCCCCTCTTCTAAGGCATTTTCAACATTTAGTCATTTTTGCACCCTTATGCTATCAAATTGTCTACTCAATTTGCAAGCATTGTCTTAACCATTTTACAAGCCACTTAATCATTTGCATTTGCATCCCATCATATTGTCAATCCTGCATTTAGTCATTTCCATACTCATCCAAGGAGCATACAAGTTTACATTCACAAGGGCCAACCAAGGAATTTCAGCAACAAAGAAAGGTATATCAATTTACAATCTTCATTTTATCTTATTTCTTTATATTATCAATTCCTTAGGCTAATCTTGAGGTGTCCCTTTGTGTTTTTCTCCCATTGCATAACAGTTGTTTTTTGCATCTCTAGGATAGATAAAACATTTAAGATCATAGATACAATAGCATCTATCATATGCTATATTACAATTCCAATGAAGCACAAAATAATCTTCACATAGATCTGAAATAATACTCTTCTCTGCTCATAATTTCCTCAACTCTGATTATAATCGCATCACACACATGTAGGTAGAATACCATACATGTCATATGTCTCTTATTACTCACATACAATCTGCTCTCTCTATCCCTTCATCATAATTATTCACATTCCACACACAAACAAACCAAAGCTCCAAAGTTAATATCCTATATATATCCAATATCAAGTGTAACTTCAATTAGGTCGACATAATTAGAAGTAACACACAAAATTAAACATTTCATCCTTAAAATCATTATATCCACAACTAATGCCATAATTCAAAATTCAATTCACCTTAAGATAATTCAAGATGGACCTAATATCTAGATCCCACATAAGATAAAGTTACTTTCTTATCCTCCAAAAAACATAAAATGTGTTAGGTCAGCCTAAAATAAGACCTAAACATAGAACCTTCATATGTACATACAATATGTGTGACTTCAAAACTCAAACTTCCTTTCAATTCCTACTCATTTGACAAATAATAGCTTATCCTCATCATCTATGCAGAACAAAATAATTATCTGAGAAGAAATGTAGAATCTCCCACATTGATACACTATACAAGGAATGACTATAATATATAGAGCTAAACTTTGTCATTCATATATTTTAAAATACTTCAGAAAATGTCATAAAATCTTGAATGTAGATGCAACTGATGATTGCAAACCTACAATTGGAATCGCAGAGTAATATATCAACTTGTGGTGGAGTGTGGACCCAAAAAATGACACACTGAACCACAATACTATCAAGAGGAATACTTAGCCAAATTATTGTATAACCATATTTTCCATATCAACATTGTTCTATCTAAATGTCTTCAAGAATGCTTACAATCCATGCTAGAATGATCATAACAATGTTGACATTAATCAAAACACTAGATCATACAATATATGCACATCATGCTCATGTTTCCAAATAGCATCAATAATGACAAACTTCCATGTTCAATCTTCCCCTTACTTACAACAATGTATGATTTGGGTTTGAGTTAAGAAGTGGTGTGGTCCACTTTCATTCATTTCCACCGTGGGAATGCTTAAATTTGACCTAATTTTAATTTGCACATTTGAGGTGCATAGGAGACCTTGGAGAATGTTTTCAAGGTTGAAGAAGGTATAAATAAGTGATGAGTTCATGGAGAATTATATGGTGAAGTGTGTAATGTGAATTGAAAATTTTTGAAGTGCGATTTTGAGAAGTGCAGTGTGAGCTTAATGACTTAGACCACTGGAAGCAGTGAGCAAAAGGTGTCTAGAATATTTAGAGATACTATGAATGTGTTGGAGATGTCGTGGTGGATTTTTTGTTGCATTAAGATGTATTTCTCACTGTAACACTCTTTTATCTTCCTTTATATAATCTAGCAATGAGCCATTATTTATTTTGTGTAGTGAGCCCTTCTTTCTTTTGAGTAGTGAGCCTATTGTATTTGGTATTGAAATTATTTTATATTGTGAGCTAATCCCCATTTTTTTTCCCTTCTTGGGTTTTCCACATAAATTTGGTGTTCTATTGTGCATTTTGTTTACGTGTCTCAATTTTTGTTATTTTTTTCATGCTAAATCATTCTAATAAATTAAGGGTTAATTGAGTTGATGTGGATCTAAATGTTTATGAGATTTTTGAAGTTTTAATGTACAACTAATTCACCCCCCCTCTCAGTTGTCTTTTGTTCATTCAACACCAAGATCTAAGAACTTCATGAAAGCACAAGAGAGATTATCTATGAAATAATAATCTCTTCTATTAAAGGATGCAAATGATAGAAATTGTTTAATGTTACACATGATACCATCTTGTTATATAGCCAAAGTGATACATAAAATTAAACAATATTATGAAAAGTGATGAGGTAAAAATAACCTCATCAACATAATGGGTTCAATGTACAAATCTAAACTCTTCAGCCCAAATTACCCTGCCAATTAATTACCTTTAAGAAAAATAATTGCTCTCTTTTTTATGAATAAGTGTGCAACCTTTACTTCTTGAAGTTAGGTGAATTAAGCTTACTTATGCTGATTTAATGGTTTGGTCTTTGAGCATTTCGCAGGTCAGCTCCACTCCCAATTACCATTCCAGTCAAAGGGAAAATGAACGCAGATCTTAATACTTTTGAAAACAAGTGAGCAAGCGTCAAAATTTTAGGAGCACATGTTTTGGGTTGAGTCTTCATAGTTCCATTATTTTTTAGTTTCAAAAACTTTATGGCTCATTTGAACCTCTTTAATATTGTATGACATGGGCTTTAAATTCCATCTGTTATTAGCAATCTATTAAAAAGACTCTATCAACTGGAAAGTAGTATTTTGTTAGTCATTTTCATATAAACATGTAACTATTGCAAATGATCAATAGACATAAGATTATTGTTATGCTTCCAATATGTCTTTTGAGTAAAAACTACCATATGAATAAAAAAAATGAGTTTTCCTGCCAATCTTTGAATTACTGAGCAATGTGAATGAAGTCTTTGGAATGAAGTAACTTAGATATTTTAAGTGCATGTGATCTAAGATAGGTGTAGGCACGCCCAAGAACTAGCCACTCGATGGTTATAGATAGATAGATAAGTATTCTACTTATTCTATATTTTCTTTTAGTAGATAACAGTTGAAATTGTAATTCATTTTCATGAGTATATGTTGTGTTGTTAGTGTCAAGCCTGCAAGTTGTAGCTAACTCTGTAGTTTATGAACTTAACATTGGAATGTCTAGAGCACCTTTCTTCAGTTGATTCTATTAAATCATTTTATGTTAGCAGCTAGATTGTTATCTTTTGCATTAGATAAATGTTTCCTCATTTCTTTACATGTTTTACTTTAGAAATTTATGCATTCTTTAGGTTGATCATTTCCATGCTTTCTATTTTAGTGGTCATGCTCTTTAGATTTACAGTTTTTTGTTTTCTAGATTGAATCATTTCCCACTTTCTAGATAGATGATTCATTGCTTTCAAGTTGAGAGGCCCTTTAGCTTAGAACTCTTATTCATATGGTTAGTATTTAGGAAACCTGAGAGAGGGAAGTTGATATTTCTTCTATTGCATATAGCCATTGGACACTGCCCAGTCAATATATTGATGTGTTTATTCACTAAAGTGTTAGGACCTAATGACAGCCTGTCACCTTTTTGCACCATTGTCGAAGACTCCTTTTTCTACTATTAGTAGGAGATATCTTGAAGACCTATTTTAGGGATAGAAATAGTTCTTTGGCTTCTTTTCTACATGGTCAAGAAATGAGACCCCATGGAAGATTCATACCAAAAACCCCCAGTTGATGTTCCAACAAGCAGAGAGGAAGGCAACTTAGATCAAGAACTTAAGGAGGAATTAATTGATCAGGGTCAACCTAAGACCTTCCCACATACCCTGGAAAAAGAACCTATAGTTGTACAGGAGTATATTCCTTTGGAAACTCCTAAACCTCACCCAATTGAGCGAACTTGGGACAAAAGTCATATTTTCTTCAACATCATGGGCAACCAAAGAAATGTTGCCAACAATAACGATAACCCTCCACCACCATGCACATTCACTTATCCTATTGCTATTGATGTGAATGATGATACGACAATGAAAAACATCTCACCTGCCTTCTTTCCAAATTTTTAGGGTTTGTCTACTGAGGACCCTGACTAGTTTCTATTTGAGTTTAATGTCTTGTGTCAAACATATGACTACAAGAATGATAATCAGAAACTATAGTGTTTCCCTTCCACATTGAAAGACTCAGCTATGCATTGGTTTATGGGATTTCCTTCTCAGTTGATAACCTCCTAGGATGAGATGGAGTCTGCCTTTTTGGAGAAGTACCAAAGTTATTGTAGGGTTAGCGATAGGAAAGAAGAGTTGTTCAAAGTAAGGAAAAATGAGGATGAAAGTTTAGAGGATTACCTAGATAGGTTTATCTTCTTATCTAAATGTTGTGGTGGAGAAGTTATAAGTTTCAATATCCTAAAGACCTTATTCCTTAAAGGTCTCCATGATGACTGTCAAAGGAGCTTGGACTTAATGAGAAAAGGAGACGTGTCCCAACTAGGACTAGATGATATTATGGAACTGTGTCAAAATTTCTCTTGAACTTGAGGAGGAATTAGGAAGTCCACCCTTTTTAGAGGTTTTGGTGACATTAGTAAACTTCACGAAGAGCTTGCCAACTTCATGATCGACATTCTCATCTAGTTAAACACCACTTTAGATGGCATACAGGCTAAAACATGAAACTCTAAGACCTTATCCATCTATTGCCCCAGCTGCCAAAACAAACATTTGCTAAGAGAATGTCCCTTGGACAAAGTCGATAAGATTGACGTTTGTCAAGTGTGTGACAAAAATCACCTCACTGACCAGTGTGAGCTATTGAACTCCATCAAAAATTCCAAGAAAAGAACAACCCTAGTTGAGGAAGAAGTGAACGTTGTTAATCAAAGAACTAGAGGCAATTTTTCCTATGGCCAGAATTCCCATCCTAACTAGAGACCCCAACCCAATTGGAACAATAATCAATGGGAAGCACCCTAGCCTCAGGCACCACATCGAGTACCCTCTAATTGGGGAAATTATCCTTGGGGATCACCTGAATGGGAGAATCAATCTTGGGGTAACCCTTAGTGGCCTAATCAACCTCAACCACAGTGGTACCCTCAAAATCCCATTCCTCAATGGAATCAACCTCAGCATCAATTTTGCACTGGCCCCAAGAGAATTCCTACCAAGCAACAAAATATTTTACCACCCCTTCAAACTACGTAACAAAATGAACAAGTTAACTAGCCACCACTCCTGGCGCAACCAGTTTTGAACCCAAAGAACAACCACCCAAATACTCTAATGTATTCTTCCGAACAAGACAATGTCACTAGACTTAACACCATACACTATGCAAATCTACAATTGAGGTCTAGAAAAACACTTTCATAACCAACTATTGAAGAAATCATTGATGAACATGTCAAAAAGCCTATTGAGGAAACCATGATAACACCTACATTTGTGGAACAGACACCATATGCTACACAACATAAGCCTGACTGGCTATCTTCAATAGGAGCTTCCAACCTACCTTAGGAGGAGGGGGGTCAATCTCCAATTGAACACCTGAAGGATCCCACTACTAAAGAAAAGACCAAGGCACCCTTTCTGGAGTGTTTGAAACCAATTATTGTGAAAGATGCTCTAGAATTGACATTATCCACCAAAACTGCATTAATACAAGAAATTAAGCAATTATAGATTGAAGTTCCCTTGTTACAAGTAATTAAGGAGATCCCTGAGTTAAACCAACTGATTAAGAAGTTGTGCATCAAAACCCTAGGAAGGAAACCAAAAGGAATTAACTGTTCATATAAATGGGTACCTAGCTGATTTGTTAGTTGGAACAACAACTGCTCCAAAATATGATGACCTAGGAAGTCCACTTATAACAGTAATAGTTAATGAGGTAGAAATAACTAATGCTTTAGTGGACCTTGGAGCAGCTATTAATGTAATGATTGCTGATGTGATGGGAAAAAATAGGACTTACTAATCTATGCCCCACAACTACAGTCTTACAGATGGAAAACCAATCCATAGCTATTCCCAAAGGCATCATTGAAAATGCTTTGGTTAAGGTGGGTTGATGGGAATATCCAGTGGATTTCCAAATAATTGAATCCCTTACACCCAAAGACAGTTATCCAATAATTCTAGGATAACCATGGATGGCTATGGTTGCAACCAAAATTGATTGTAGTGAGGGAGGAATGACCATCTCACATGGATCTAATAGCAAACATTTGTTTTTGTATCCTCGTACCAAGCCTGTTGAACACCATAAGGTATGGGTTGATGAACCAAAAAGCCCTGATGGACATGCGAATTTGGCTTCATCGGCCATGGCAGTTATTAAACAACATGGTGAGGAGCTAGAGGATGAATTGGAGAATGACATGGAAAATATTGCCGTGGATTCAGGCAGTGAGCAAATGTCAAATGTAGAAGAAATCCTAGGACAACCTAATCAACATAGATCATGCAGAATTTGATGGTGCTAGTTTTATTGGATTACCTTGTCCTTTGATGAACTTAGTTCCAAAAACTCACCATTTCTTTACAGATGTTGCTCAACTTCATAAAATTTCACCTCACAGTTATCCACTTAACACCCTAATAAGGCCCATGTACACTATCATGTCCAACCATCTATATTGAGGATGTTCAACCTGTTCACTAACCACAATAGAGACTCAATCCTACCCTCAAGGACATCGTTGAAACTGAGATTGATAAAATCTTGTAGGCAAGATTTATATACCCAATTTCTAACAGCAAGTGGGTGTCAGCCCTTGTTGTAGTTCCAAAGAAGAATGGGAAGTGGAGAGTGTATGTAGACTAGAGGGAGCTTAACAAAGTGACACACAGAGACTATTTTCCCCTACCATTCATGGACCAAGTGTTGAATAACTTGGCTGGGAGGAAATATTTTTCATTCTTGGATGGATTTAGTGGATACAACCAGATACAGGTAGCAACAAAAGAGCAGGATAAGGTGAACTTTACCTTCCCTTGGGGGACATTTGCAGATAGGGTTCTTCCCTTTGGCCTATGTAATGCTCCTGCCACATTTTAGAGGGCCATCCTAGCTATATTTGTTGAGTTGGTAAATGAGTGTATGGAAGTCTATATGGATAACTTCACTGTATATGTCTCAACTTTTGATGAAGCCCTCACAAAACTAGACAAGGTGTTAAAATGGTGTGAGGATCATTGTTTGTCCCTAAGTCATGAGAAATTTTTGATCATAGTGGAATAAGGAATAGTGTTGGGACATCATATTTTAGCCGAAGGAATTAAGGTTGATCCTAAGAAAATTGAAGTCATTACAACTCAAGATCCCAAAAACATAGACTAATGTCGAGAGTTTCTTAGGGCATATTGGATACTACTGAAGATTCATAGAAAATTTTAGCAAAATTGTATCCCCTATGTTTTCTCTCCTTCAGAAGAATGTAGACTTCATTTGGATGCCTGAGTGTCAATCTTCATTCGAAATTATTAAGGAAAAAATCATCTCTACCCCTATCCTTCAAGGACCTAATTGGAATATTTTGTTCCATATTTATGCTGCCACATGTGATGATGCCATTCAAGCAATTCTAGCAAAAGAAGATGAGAATGGGGGAAAATATGCTATATACTTCATCAGCAAGAATTTGACGCCAACAGAAAAGAACTATACCACAATGGAGAAAAATTTATTGGTTGTAGTGCATGCAATCAAGAAATTTTGACATTGTGACATAGGATATAAAGTTACAGTGCATACAGATCACTCAGCCATTAAGTATCTCATAAAAAAACCAGTGCTAAACAAAAGGATAATTAGGTGGTTACTTCTCCAGGAATTCAATGTCACAATTGTTGACAAACTAGGGAAATCCAATGTAGTCGCATGATTTTTATCCTAGATTAAACATGATGGCGACTATGCCCCAGTACAAGATGACTTTCTAGAAGAAAATTTGTTCACCATCTTCACTAAAACTCCTTGGTTTGCTGATATTGCGAATTATTTGGCCACTGCGGAAGTACCGCCTCACTTTTCATCAAAATAGAAGAAACGCCTCATGAGAGAAAGTGCCCCTTTTAAATGGATTAATGGAATCCTATTTCAATGTGGACCCGATATGGTTTTACAATGGTGTGTTAGAGCATATGAGACTTAGGGTATTTTGAGAGTGTACCATGATGACCCTTTAGGAGGGCATTATTCTGCTAAAAGGATAGCTCACAATATTTTGGGAGAAGGATACTATTAGCCCTCAATGCACAAGGACATCAAGAAATATGTTCGTCGATGTGATGAATTTCAAAAAGTAGGTAGACCAACTACTTCTAACGAAATTCCCCTACAGCCTCAAGTAGTCCTTGAACCATTTGAAAAATGGGGATTGGATTTTATCAGGTCAATAGACCCTCCTTCACAGGGACAAGAGTACATTTTGTTATGTATGGACTACCTAACTAAGTGGGAAAAAGTGCAAGCCCTATGTATTTCCAAGGAGGAATAGGTAGCTAATTTCCTCTACAATAGAATTTTCCTTAAATTTGGAGCTTCAAGGACAATTGTCATGGACTAGGGCCCCCAACTTATGTCTAAAGTTTTGTTGACATTCATAAATCACTTCCAAGTAAGTCACAAGAAGTCCTCACCCTACCATTTGTAGGAAAATAGACCAATTGAAGTCACTAATAGGGAGATGGAAAACATTTTAACAAAAACAGTTTCTTCGGGAAGAAAAGACTGGGCTAGAAAACTACCGGAAGTTGTCTGGGCCTACAACACAACATGGAAATCAACCACTGACTATAGCCCCTATGAGTTAGTTTTTGGGAAGAAGCCCCTCTTACCCATTGAATTTAAACTCCAAACCCTTAGAATAGACATGGAATTGGGCATGGATCTTAAATGATCCCAAATTGAGAGAGTCTTACAGCTTAGTGAACTGGACGAACTATGTTTGGACGTCGTCCATCAAATTGAATTGGTCCAACAAAAAATGTAAGGTTTGGCATGATAAACATATCAAAGAGAAAGAATTCCATACTAGGGATTGGGCATTATTTTTCAATTATAGATACAAGGATCATCAAGGGAAACTCAAGATACACTGGCTTGGACCATACAAAATATTTGAAGTGTTTGCTAATGGTTTGGTCCAGCTAAAACCTATTGATGGTGATACACGAACTCTCCTAGTTAATGGGCACTGATTATGTCTACCATAAACCAGTTAATAAGGAAGAATTTAGAAAAATGGTGGAAATGCGGGGAGAAATCCACTGCATTGACTCTATTGTGGTAGGGTCAACATAGTTTTTTCATGCCAAAAAAATATTTATTTCAAAATGTTTCTTTGATTTCCTCATCGGTTTTATCATTTGGAATTGACTAAAATTTTGCCTCTATTTTGTAGGACTGCACCTTTTTCCAAGCACAATTCTGGTGCACCTTGATATGGTGCTCTGAAATCTATTGGCATGGTTGTTGCAATGCTCTAGAATTTTCACAATAGACTAGTGCCGCTCATGATCTCGATCCTGCATTCTGACGCATCACTCAATAATGCTTCGAGAAGCCAAGGCCAAAACGTCACAACTTTCTTCCTTTTAGCCGCATCTTTTCAGCGATGCTTTGGAATTATGTTGTTTCTTCCTTCTAGTTGCATCTTTTCAATGATGCTCCATAATTTTGTTGTTTCTTCCTTTCAACTGCATCTTTTCAGCGATGCTCCAAAATTCTGTTATTTCTTCCTTTCAACTGCATCTTTTCAATGATGCTCTAGAATTTTTGTATCCTTCCTTCCAATGGAATTTTTTAGCGATGCTCTGAAATGTTGCTCAGGTGCTCCATAATTCAATTTGGATGCTCTAGAAATTTTGGTTGTTGCTCTAGCTGCATCTTTCGACAATGTTCCAAAAATTTTGGTTGTTGCTCCAGCTACATCTTTTGATGATGCTCCAAAAATTTTGGTTGCTACTCGAGCTAAATCTTTTGATGATGCTCCACAAATTTTGGATATTGTCCCGGTCACATCTTTCAATGATGCTTCAGAATCTTTGATCTAGTCACCATGTTCTGATGTAAACTATTTATGATGTTCTAGAACTCTCTTTTTCTCTAATTCAATTCCATTTCTCGGTAATGCTCCAGATTTTTCTGCAAATTTTGTCCTATTTTTTTATTTTTCCTAAGTTTTGTGCATGCCCATCCTATAATTTTGCTTTGAGATCTACTCCCTTAAAATTATTCTGCCACATCATACAAAATATTTCCATAATAAATAAGATTATTATGACACCTTTTTGTCATAATAATTTTTCCCTGTCATTTCAACCATTCTATCTATGCCATTATTATCCACCGCCACCCTCGCCAACCATTTGACTATCCAATCATGTCAACATAGGTGAGTGATGTTTGATCTAATGACAAGACCTAAGGTATGTGCAAATTTTTTTATTTAAAGAGTTAGTACTTATTTTGAATAAAGGATAATTAATTGCCATGATATGTTCCTCCTTGTAATTTTGAAACTTGTGCCCTTTACATGATTGCTAAGAAGTACGACAATAATTGAAATTCCCTATGAAAGCCTATCATAATTATGCAATAAGGTGACAAGAAAGATGGTAATTAGTTCCTTCCCCATTGAGCATATCAAAATAGAACTCTTTTTCCATCTGTAATTCACTGAAGAGAGAATTCTAGAGTTCTACAAAATATCACCAGAAAACAAAGGAAATGGGAGGCGCTAAAAAGAAGTCTGCCAACTTCTGCAGCACCATTGTTGGCATTGGGAAATATAGCAGCTTTATTTCAGAGAGTCGGATGGCTAGACTTCATAAAAAAATTTGAAGGGTATATAGAGTAGCTTGTGAAGGAATTCATCAAGAATTTCATAGATGGGCAGACCATGGTGCACGGAAAAGGATTCTAGGTAAGCACAAAAATCATTGCTCATCTTTCTAGTCTCAAAAATAAAGGAATTAATTTGAATGATAATGCTCATGTTCCCTATCAAAATTTATTATAACTATTCCATAGGGAAGGGGAACCCAAACCTATAATGACCATAAGCACTAGGGGACAAAATAAGAGAATCCATAGGATGTCTCTTCTAAAACCCTAGAGGTTTGTTGTAGCCTAGATTATTAAATATTTCACTTGTGAGGGACAAATGAGTGCAGTTGTGGGACCACCTTTTTGCTTGTTGACTCATTTACTCCATAGCATTGAGGACCCTACTCTTGGTAAATTTACCAACTTTTCTCTACCATTCAGTCACCTCTATGATGGAAAAGTATAATGTTGGCATGAGGCCCCTTAAACATCATGGTTTGATACAACTAATATGTAAATGCCATTTCCGCAAAAAGTCAAAAAAAAGTGGCAAAGGTTTCTATAGAAATTTTAAAATGAGGAACCAAGAAGATCACTTAAGGAGGGAGAATCCTCTAAACAAAAAGAATAGTCTACAGAAGAACCCTCCTCGAAGGCATTAGATGCTCTTGAATCCCAACATACCTCCATAGGTCCTAGCGGTGATGCACTAAAAACTTTTCTAGATGAGTTAGAAACCCCAAGACAAGAAGGGGAGGTGGGAATTTTTCATTCCAAAGAAGGAGAAGAGGAGCCTCCTCGAAAGAAGAAGAAATGAAGCAAGGTTACTTTTCAAACAACTCCTCCTCTATGGAGGAGTAAAAGGTTATGTTCAAGGGCCAATGAAACTGAACCTCAAGACATAGGTAGTACTTCAAAAAGGAAGAAGGCCAGGACTCCAATAAAGGTGGTAGAAATTGATAGTCCACCTAATAATGAGGAAATAAATGAAACAGAAAAGCAAGGGGATCAACTTCCTAGGGAAAAGGACAAGGAAACCCTATCACCCGAAGAATAGGAAGGGGAGAAAATACAATCACCACATTCAAATCAAAATGAAAATGAACTTGTGGGGGGATTCTCTCCTTTTCTTGACAAAGTGAGGAGCATACCGAAAGTTGAAGAAAATGTACATCATATTGAT
>VDFB02261442.1:0-33359 GCA_007258455.2 Sequoia sempervirens | reverse complement strand
TTTTAAACTAGCCTAGCCACTATAAAAGTGCATCATATTATCGTTACACCTAACTTTCATTTCTCAGCCGAACTTCCACTTGTCTTTACTAATTTTTCAAACATTGGCATTTTTTTATACTTATTATTGCCACCCTTCAAATGAGCATGATGAAATTCTTTGTTGGCCTTACCACCTAGAAAGTGCACTCTTCTCAGACTTATCCCCGAATACTGCCTTGTGCTGATATTGCCTTGATGATTTTGCAATTCAACAAGGGAGAAATTTGGTTCACAGTGATAACACATCAAGAAATACCTAGTTTAAGTCTACACGTCTAACTGCAGACAAAGTTTCGTAGGGGTACCAACACATGTCAAAATACTTAGTGTAGCCAACAGCTACCCCAAAATACTTCTGAAACAGTTAGTGAAGGTTCATCTCTGTCCAAAATTCATTTAGACACTGACATTTCTTCCAAACATAGGGAAATGTTATAAAGCCTCTAACTATTCTCTTGAATTGGCAGGGTCTGACATTGTTCCATGTAATGTCCCCATTTTGGGATTACTCTAAATCTGCCTTGATTTCTTGAAGATATCCTTTTATGATGGTCTAGTGTTCATTTTTCATTCTTTTTCTCCTTTTTCCTGATCAATCATAGGATAAGACATTCATAAATTTATTCATTTTTTCTATCAAATAATCACAATTACTTATAAGGCTCAATAATTGCTACAAGTATCTTTATTGTATAATTGTATAATTTATATATATGTAATTACATTCAATAATGTCAATGGAGCATAACGTATCAGAAATGTTATAAGATAACTAGTAGCATGAATGATTTATTATTCCCCATGCAATCAATAAAGAAATAGATAACATTAAATAAATAGCATCATGTATGAATTACTATTAATTAGACTATTAATTAAATCCATGATGTATTTATCAACATCATTATTTAAATGTACAAACATTTATCTAACTTATTATTTAAATTCATAAAATACTTATCTCCTTATATTCATAAAATACTTATCTACTTTCCATCCGCCTGTCTTTATAAATTTCAGATGATCTACAGTCTATATTTTATCTCTTGTTGCTCATTCTATTCTCTATTTCCTTCTTCCCTCTATACATATCTCATTCTTTCCCTTTTTATATCTTCACATTCAAATGAGGTGGTGTATCTTTTTGAAAGGGGACATTCATTAGAAAAGACACAACCTTTTGAAATGATTGCTGCCTTTTGAAAACTAATTCCAAACCTTTTTAATTTCTATTTTATTGTTCTCTACACACTATTGATAGATCTCCTTTTTACATCTTCATTCCTTTTCTCTTCTATCCTCTTCTTAAAATCTGATGTGCATATCATATCCCCTCTCACAAACTTATTTTATATCTTTATACCTCCATGAAGAGAGGCATCTCTTTGAATAGAGATAACCCCACAAATGGACATGACTTTTAGTTAAACATTCCTTAATGATATCTTAAATTATATTCATTTTATTATTTTGTTTTGATGTGTATTATATTTTACTATTTAATTTATTTGTAATATTATTTATATTTATTATTTAAATATGTATATTTTAATATTTATAACATTATCTCTTAATAATTATTTGATAATTATGATAATATTGATACATTTTGTAGTATTTATTTTATTATTTAAATTGTCATTATTTACAATTTTATATTCCATAATCATCTTGTTTTATTCCCTTATCTCTTTGCTTGCTCCATTTATTTCTTTCATTATATATTATTATATTTTATATTATAATAATATTTAAATTATTAGAATTCATATTTTAATATTTACGATATTATCTTTGATAATTTAATTATAATATTATCTTTGTGATAATTATAATTACTAATGTTTATACTTTTATTATGTTTTTATCTTATTTAATTATTATCTTAATGTTGAGATTTCAGGGACATGACAGTCCTCCCCTCCCAAATTTGCTTGTCCTCAAGCAAAACATCTTAGTTTCTTCTAGGATCTCTTCTTCTCATATGTCACCAACAGTACTCAAGTTAGTCATGTTTACATATATGAATTAAATGAAAATGTTCTATAATGATTACTCTATTTGAATGCAAATATATAAATATATTACTTGTATACTTATCTTGGATTTTTCTTTTGTGATGGGGACATCACATTCCATTCTTCTCTCAATCTTTGGTGGGATTTCTTTTCTCTGTCTACTTGGTCTTTTGACTTTTTCTCTTACTCTTTTATTGTTTGATTGAAAATAACTCAAAACGGAACGGGTTTCGTGTATAAACTCTTACTTGCAAGTGGGTTCTATTTTCAGACTTATGCCTAAAGTATGTTTGAGCCTGTTTCTATAATTTACATAACTTGGATTTTATTTTAATAAAAGTACTTTATTTAAGTTCATTAAGTGAATTTTCAAGTAACACATATTTCAATAAATGTGGACGTATCAAAGTTCAAGTCCGTTAGAATTTTTACACTGTATTTTCAAATAAACCTCCATTTTTTTTTATTTCTTTCTGTTTTTGGTTAAGGGTAAATGGGAACATCACAGTTCCCAAACCCTTATGAATAGGCCAAACATCTAGATGTGTTATTACATGTTCATGGTGGCCAAGTTTTGGAGTTGCTTATTGCAATACAAGGATTTGAATTTGAATGAATCTCTTTACACATGCATCACTTTAACATTACAGCAGAACTTGTAGGAGCTGATCACGTAATTTTTTTTTTGAAAACATGCAGTCTTAATTTATGATTGCATGATCAAACAGTTATATGTTTCATAAGATATAATACTAATTGAGTACATTAATATTGTTATTGAAAATGGCGTGTTGTTGAAAATTTTACTTTTGTTCAGGCATTCTACATTTCATAATTGACTTGGTTTGTTGTTAAAGATTATAAGGAATGATGGGAAAAGTTAATTTGAAATTTTCTAATGCTAATAAATTTTATATTTGCAAATATGCCAAATAATGAACCAAATCCAAAATGCATCACAATAGGTAATTAAATGCAGTGGAAGTACTGTAAATGCCAATGGAAAAACCATTGTGAACAAGTTTCATCAAACAAGAGGTTGGAACCTTCATGTATTTGTTTTAGAGTTTTCATGAGCATTTTTGAAATCTAAATAAAAAAAGCAATCCAGAAACTTTGGACTCGTGCACCACAGAATAGACGAGGAATAAAATAACTTCAAGTAAAATATCAAATTATGCATCTATTGGAGAAGTGACACATGCTGCAACATATGACATAATTATATAAGAAACAAACTGTAATGTCCCCTTCCTCGACTTAGGTGTTCAGGGGAGTTTTATTAGCCTATTTTATTCCTGAGAATCAAAAAGGGAATATTTTATTAATTAAATTAAGTTTCCTAAAGTTTAGTTGTGTGTGGCTTATATTTAATTAATTTTTATAAAGTGACTTAAGTTAAAAAGCAAAAATTTTAAAATAATATAAAGCCACTTTATGTGGGCCAAAAATATTATTATTTTAATAAAGGTGAATTTAAAATATAACTTATTGAAAGTGGAAGTTATAAAAGAGGAATGAAAGAGCTCATTTTCTCATCTTGGTCATTTTTATTTCTCTCATTGTTGTACTGCAAGTTCAACTTCAAACCCTAGGATGAAAACCATAGAGTTACTTCGTTTCAGAGAAGAAACATTTCTTCCTCATCAAATTAATGATGGATTCACATTTGCATTTAACGGTGAAAACGAAATTTTATTATCAGCTGCAGGTTCTGGATTCCTAGGTACAAATTAATTGACATTTGCCAGCAAATAATTAATTTGTCATTGTAGTGTTTCCAAATTGTGAACAGAACAGAATTGCAAGTGTTGTGTGTGCATGACTGAAAAGGAACAAAAGGTCATAAAACTGTGTGCAGAATAAAGAAAAACAAATTAAAAATTATATATGTGCTGAGTATGCTCCCCAGCTGTACCCCCTTGCATCTCCAAAGAATCCGCACAAATTAAAGGAGGTATCGATTGATAATTTTGGAACGCCTAGAGCCTTATACTTTCCCTAGTGCCTGCCTTGCTAGGCCCCACCAAAATTGCCGCAGCTTCCTAAAAAGGAATCACAGCTCCCAAAGAGGCTGTCGTACCTCTTCCTAAGTTGTCGTACCATCCTTACAAGGCAGCTTTACCACTAAAGGAGTGTTGTACAGCCATGAGGGAAAGCAAAGGAAGTTGTTGATTGGAGGTTTGACTATTCCTTAGTCCAGGTCGGCACTTTGGAATATAAACATTAAGATTTAATGGATGATATTATTGCTGTAAGAAATTTCTGAGAATATTTTCCTATAACGGCAATATTCAGAATTATATAAAGTTATCTGTGGTTTACATTAAGCAATGATTTTTGTATAAATGAAATGTTGCCAATATTTGGAGTTGAGAATTCAATGCTTTGTTGATTATTAATTTATTTACAATATCCATTCAAAACAAGTTGAAAACAATCTCAGACCAGCTGGATGCAAACTGTTTGACGGAATGTCTATGCACCATAACTTGTGAAAATTGCAATATTTTGGTTTTAAAATTTTGGACAGTATACTACACAAACACAAGTTCACATATCAACAACATATATGAAGAGGATTACCTGTCACATAATAAAAGAAATAAAAGAATAAGCATAATGTTGTGTTTGTCATAACATTGTTGAATCAATTCAAGATTAATATAATAGATAAACAAAAACAAACAAAGAACATCTTCACATGAGTCCATATCAATATAGATCTTCGTTGCACCTTGTGCTCCTTCCTTTTTGAACACAAATCACATCTACATCCTTCAAAGTTCAAACTAATTGAGTATTTCTAAAGACAACCTAAGCAGAGTTTTAAAAGGCATTGATTTCCGGAAAAAGAACACTAAAAGATTTTTTTCCTTTACTTTTGGTTCATCTGGTTTATTTCCGTGGACACTTTAAAACTCTACTAGATATCAAGGCTAGATAATTTTTTTGAAAAATTGGGTTAGGGCAGCCAGTGTACTTTGTTGGCCCTAACCAAGCCCTCTTAAACACACTCACTGTGAAATTCTGATTTACAAAAATCTCAAAGGCCTATGAAATTTGCCTTTCCCTGATCTCACACACTTCAAAAAATATGTATATATGGAAATCCGCCCATAAGTTAATTCAATCTATCAAGTTTTGTTGCCAAGTTCCTGTGTTTTTTTAAATGAAACTCGGTAGGATTGGAATGGCCTTTTGCTTATGTCTTCTTCGTAGCATAGAACAAAAATCAAAATAGAATAAAATAATTTCATTCTCCTTTTTACTTGTTACTATCTTCCACTCACTACACTCTAGGCTTTCATAAGCAGGTTCAAGCTCAAGTACAATTAATTTTGCACCTATAGTGATAATGCATCTCTTAATATTTAAGGCAATTTTTCAATCAATTGGAATTGAAGAGTTGAATCAGCATTACTTGAGGACAAGCAATGTTGGGGAGGGAGGACATGTAATGTCCCCTTTTCTAGTCCATTTCGACATTCTTGGAAACTCCAGCATTCTTTAAGAGCACCTATTTTTCCAAGAAGAAATTATAATGTTAGCAATGAGTTCCTGGAGCCAAGACAACCACAATGGTACTTTCCGTATGTGAATCCAACATTTTGGGAGCACTCCAAACTTTATGGAGTAATCCATCATCCTTGGAGAGTGCCAACTTTCAAATGGACAATTTTCCTATGCGGAAAATAATTAATTAATGAAGTTGTCAAGGAACATTTTATATTAAATGGCAACTTATGTTTAATTAATCATCCTTATATAAGGATAGTCAATATTATTAAATGAGATTTAAAGGGGAACATAAAAGTGACTTATTATGGGGTCCAAAAGTAATATTAAATTAAAAAAATTTAAAAGTCACTTTTGGTGGAAAATGAAAAGTTGCAAAAAATATTCTTTTATTATTTTCAAAAAGTGTATAAAAAGGAGGTTTGAGAAGAGAAAGTTCATTCTTGGCATTTTATTTTCAAAACCCCAGTTTGGAAGATTGAGCAACTATTCATTTTTCCTATCCTAGGATGAAAACCCTATGGCAAAGATTGGTTTCGAGGACGGAAACCCTCCTAGCCAATTTGTGAGTGGGTTTATCTAGGATTCACAAGTGTGCTGAACATTAGGAAATTTTTTAAGAATTGAAGCTTGACAGATAAATGTCTGTATATTTCATTTCTGGGTTGCAACTGATTGAAATATTTGCATAGCAAATTATTTGTGAAATTTTGGAGTGAATATTATATTTATATTTCTGATTACATCATCAAAAAGGGCAGACGCACAATTTTATTTGGCATAGACAGCAAACTTCTAGTGAGAATGGCAGCCATTAAAAAGGTCGTACCAGTCTGAATTTTGTTGCAGCAGAGTCAGAATGACTTCAAATTTCATATATAGTAGTAGGGCACCAATTTCGAAAGAATACATCAACCATCCTACAACATAGGGCAGTCTTGACATCATCTTTTTTCTGTAGCAAGCATTCCAAGTATTATTTTATCTAGTATTCAGTTTACATGATAATTGTTTGACGAAATGCTTCTTTATCAATTGTTGCCTAGAGGTTAAAACTGTTGATGTTCATTGAGCAGCGTCAGTAGTATTCTTCCAGCAATTTCCTTTACATGAGATAAATTAAATAATAGCCAAAGCTATTTAATTTATAGAGACAGCGATCTATATTGTAGAGGCACGATTTTTTATGAAGGTGTGATTTAATGACAAGGTGCGATCTCCTTATTAAGGCCAACATCATGTTTCATATGGGCACGATTTGTTATGGAGTGTTGTGACTTTTATTTGGCCAACCTCTTGCATTAAAGAAACACGTCTTTTGGATATAGGCCGACTTGTTGGTTTTGAAGAGTCACGTCTCTATCTCCAGCTTGTATATATTTCCATTCGTTGCACTTCATTATTCATTCATATTCATTCCATTCTCATTCATATCTAGTGCGTGCTCATCCATAAGAGAAGATCGACATTATTGAAGGCTGTCATACATTATCAGAGATTTGCATCATTATATTTCTGTGTTGCATCATAATTTTTGGAGCTTATATCATGGCCTTCATATTGGCCTCATTGTAAAGGAGTTTCTATTGAGATTCAATAATATAAGAGATATTATTGGCTGGGTTTTTCTCCCTCAAGTGGAGGGTTTTCCCAGGGTATCTACTGTGTTCTTGTGTCTGATTTTGAATTAATTTTCTGTGTTATTAATCTGATCATAAAATTTAACAAAAACTAGTAGTGATAGTTGTATTTTGGCTTGTAAATTGGCCACGGAATATATATATATATATATGAATGTAAATAAACACTTAATGTATGAGATATAAGCAATGTGTTGGCGTAACAACTAACACCTCTGGAGTGCAAGTTGGTACGGACAGCTCTGCACACTACGCAATGAGTGCTCTTCATATTAGGAGGGGAAGCTCCCTCGTTGTGCTTGACAAAAGTGCTTGAAAGGAAAATAAACTAAACTATATACAGTCTTTTTGTCTCAGCTGTAAAAGATACAAGGCTTTCAAGAAAACTATATACGTTGCAGCTAATGTAGAAACCCCTGATCTCACTGTTTCTGAAACTGCTTAATTTTTTTGCTTGTTTTGAGTGTTTTGTGATTTTTGTGTTTTTTTGCATGCAATAGTAAATAATGCGATTTTGAAAGAAAATCTAATAAATTCAAAGAAGTGAAAACTGAAGCGGATAATCTTTGAAATAGTTAGCATACGATCTTATTATTCTTTCCAGATGATTACAATAATAGATCTCTGACATGCAGACAAAGATAAGACAAAAATATCAGTTCAAAAACCTGATTTGCAGCCGCCTGGATAAAGCTTGAATGGTACGGCCAGATCTCTGCAATGCTTTTCCCCTGCTTGAATTTGTCTGGAATACCTCCACTTGCCTGGGCGTCACTTTTGATGAAGGAAAGAAGCTGAAAGCAAAGGCGTTTTTGGTCTAGATGCAAGGACGCCTTCCTCTGAAGATGGTACGGCCTCCAACATCAATGAATAAAAAGTACGGCCTTTATTTGATTTGCCTGGGGTTTAGAAATGGGCGCCTAAGAAGGAAGAATCACCTCCAGGAAGAAATTCGCACAAACCCTTGAATTAAAGATTGCAACTGAAACTCTGTAATAACTTCTGAATGAAGCTATTCCTCTGATTAGCAATAGATCAGCTGATATTTCACAGCCTCTGAACTGCAACACTGAAGATGGCTCATTCTCCAATGCAAACAGATAACTGAAACCCTTGGCTCCGTTCTCTGAAGGAAGAATTTGATCAAAGTCGATTTTCATAACATAATGATCTTCTTTCACAATGAAATCCTTATATTCTTCAAGAAGTTGACTTCTCTCCAAAAAAGCATCATTTAAATAAAATTGAAATTTCACTTTTAATATTCCCATAGTTGGACACCTCTTTTTAATTAAAATGATTAATTAAAAATGGTCCCCTTCTTATGATGGTCGACCCCCTTAAAATAATCACTTAAGTTATAATATTAAATAATATTACAACTTTATAATATAAGCTTCGAAATAATTAATATTTATTTTGACAAATAAATATTAATATCTTCCTCAAAATAAGTCTGATTAACGAACCGTCTGAAGTCGGAGAATAAGTGATTGATTCTGCATATGACCAGACCATACTACTAAAAATAGCAGGGGTGCTCCACTGAGTGACTCCACTTACTAAAAATAGTAAGTCAAGCAAATGATGTCCGAACGACCCCAAACGAAAGTCAAACTGAAAGATTCTGCCAACTGAGGGCAAGCCAAGCCTCAACCAGACCCTCTATCCACCCTATCAGCCTACGAGGGTCACATAATAGGCTAATCATGAGTCTTGAGAGATGTCAACTGGAAGGGGACATTACAACTAAGTATTTTTCTGGTTTCGCAAGACTTAACTACAACACACAAAATTAAGTAACTTTAACTATCCAATCCCCTCAAGAATTCAGAGCATAAGGAAACGGAGCGGGAATGATTATTTGACGATAAACCAAGTACAGACTCACAACGTGAAGGCAAGGTAGCACGACTATCTACTTGTCTGAATAGGCTTATTATTCACACACTGTAGGAACCCTAGTTTCCCCAAAATCTCTGTATCTGACTGTTTTTAGGTTTTTCTGAAGGTTTTTGATTTTTTTGACGTTTTTGAGTTTTTGCATAAATAAAGAAGAATGCGATTTTGCTTGGAAATAAGAAATAAATTCTACAAAATTATTTAACTCCGTAAATCTCAAACCCTAATACAAATACTGAAGCTAGATCATATATTATTCTTCTGCAACGATTACATGGAAGATCTGATAACATGCAAAGAAAAGGCAATGTTTTTTTATTAAATTAGGAACCTGATATTTGCAGCAGCTGAAGTACAGATCTGGTACGGCTGAGGTCATAAATGCCCTTCTCCCTCTGAATGGTGGTTGCAGGTGACTCCAGTTATGTAGGCGCTTCCATTGATGAAGGTTTGAAGCAAATATAAAAGGCGTTTCTCTCAAGATGAAGAAACACGTCTCTTTGTGCAGGTACGGCCTAACAGGATAGTACGGCCTGTCAGAAACAGCATTAAGAATGTACGGCCTCCTCAAATATCAATGTCCAAGTCTCTGTAAAGGGGGCGCCTAGATGAATAGGTATGCTCTGAATGCAAAACACTGAAAAGAACTCTGTAGATAATGAATGCTCTGAAGCTCTGTGATTTCCTCTGCCTGAAGAAACCTCTGCTGCAATAAATCAAGTGGTATTTCACACCCTCTGAATTGCTTCCAGTGGAGATGGCTCGTTCCCCAAGGAATTCGAACTTGAAACCCTAAAGTCTCTTGCTCAGATCAAAGTTGATCAGTTCTCAAATTCAATAATCACATAATGGCACAAAAACCAATGCAAAACCCCTTTATCTCTCAAAAGTGCGATTTCCACAAAGATAGGGTTTTAATAAAATATTCACTTTTAATTCTTTTAATTTCTCCATAGTCCTCAGCCAAATTATTATAATAAATTATAATCAATAACTGGCCCCTTTCTGATGATGGCGCACCCCTCAAGAAGAATCACTTAAGTTATAATTTAATATTATAACTTTATATTATAATCATCAATAATTAATATTTAATTAATATAATTAAATATTAATATCTTCCTCGTTACTCATCCGATGACTGATCCGTCTGAAGCTGACGAACTCTGAAGTGATTCTGAACGCAGCCAGTCTCATACTGCTAAAAATAGCAGGGGTCCCACGCTGACTGCCAGGAACTGCTAAAAATAGCAATTCTGCAAAAAGTCCCCGATCGAGCCCAAACGAAAGACTACTGATCAAACTCTGCTAACTGAAGCTGAGCCAAGCTCCCAAGTGACCCTCTATCCAGTCTATCAGCCTACGAGGGTTGTGTGATAGGCCAATCCTGTACTCCGAGAGATGTCACTGAGAAGGGGACATGACACACACATCACACGATAAGCAAGTACAGATTCTCAACTTGAAGGCAAGTTGGCACATCTATCAGTTTAATCTTAACAAGTTTATTGAACACAAAACATGAAAGATGGCCAACTAAGACAATAAATTGCATAGGCAAGACACACATACAATCTACGATCAAACTAGCCACTATATCTAACTAAGACAAGAATTCACCATCATAATTGCATGAAACCCAAGTGGCATAACAATTCATCATAATAGTAAATACTCATGAACAGATACAGAACGAGCAATATTGAAGGCAAGGTAGGCACAGCATATATTTCTCTCTCTTGCAAAATTTATGTACAAATGAGCAAAGCTCTCATTTATAGACATCGAAAGGTGTAGGGAAGGCTAAAATCACCTTGAGTCAACTACAATCTTGCAATGTATGCAAGATTTATTGCTAAACCCTAATAAAGCAAACTATACAATTAACTGGAAAGCTACCATCAGTTACCGGTACAAATTAATCTAAATGGACAATGTGCAAGCATGCACGTCCTTATTGAAAGCAAGTTAACTGGAACACTACCATCAGTTAACGTAAACCCTAAATATAACTCCAAGTGAATAAAGCTAATCCCAGAATAGACATGCATGAGATGAGACAGCGAGTTAACTTGAAAGGTAACACAAAGATTAACTCCTGTATGTAATGTTTATCCTGAGAGGTGGGAACTGAAGTCTATTGCTCGTGATCTCGAGCAACCAATCCCTCAACGAGATTGTTAACTGCATCACTGTCTGGAGCTTTAATACTCTGTCGAAGTATGTTATTCCTGTGTAGCATGTCCTCACCAGCTATGATCTAGGACTAAAGTTCACCTCTGCTCCTAGTTGGTTCATCGAACAACGCCGACATGACTGTAAGCTGATTAATCTTACAGCCAATAGTCTCCCCACTAAAAATAGTATGAATGAGTGCTTGGAGCTCTGACTGTACATCAGTAAGCTCAACATATGCACCACCCTCAATTTGATACCGGCACGGTAAGCGAAATACTAAGGTTCTCACAAACTGGAGTGCACTAGTAACGTGCTCTCTACTCTCAGCCATCGCTGATGCCATAGTTTCCTCTATCTTTGCCTTGAAAACCAACTGTGTTTTCCAAGAGTAGATAGCCTCTTTATCCTCTGCATCTGTGACTAATTCATATGCCACACTCAGGTGAGCAATCATAATCTCGTCCCGAGGTCTACTAATCCCCATGTCTCGCTCCTCATCCTGGAGATGTAGACAGAGCTCTCGTGCATTGTACCGCAACTGACATAGCTCTATAAGAATAAAATGGCCTCTAGCAACGAACTCCTCCTCCCATTCCTCCAAACGCTTGTCGTTGCAACCAAGTGATTAAGCTGCCCCTGTTCTGCTGGAGGCTCAAGCATCGGTGGGAGTGTGGCGGTAACATCTGACCTATGTACGAGGCTAGAAATGTATAGACGAAGCTATCTGATTTCAGCCTTGAGGGCTGCCTTGTCTTCTTCGTCCTTCAGCATTCTATCCCTGGCGTTGTCTGTAGCAACCTGTAGGAGATCAACCTGAGTCTGACGAGTGCTACGACCAAGGTTGACAGTGATAACCTCGAAGTCCTAAGATTCCAACTCTTCCAAATTCTTCCCCTGTGGAGGTATAGCAGTCTCGATGATGACCTCCATATCAGTATTCCTCTCCACGTGGACCATGTTCTTGATCCTCTTGTCTGGCGCATCCTGGTAAACATGATTGAAGTCTGAATGATTAAGGACATAGAATAGCTGCCTCCTCTTCCTTCCCAGTTGAGTTTCAATCCAAGATTGGTCTCGGCTAATGCTACTGGAAGGATTTGTACTTGCAACAAGAGGTTCTGACGAGAGTGAATATGTAGAGGAGCTGCTGCGAGATGGGGAGTCTAAATCCAATTCATTATGAATCGAGAATGGTGACTGCTTCGGAACTGGTGTAGGAACTTGAGGCTAAACCTCAGACACTGGCGGATTCTGAACTGGCTCTGTAACAGGATGTCTGACAAGATCCGTGTGTGTATCAATGGCAAGCGACTTGCCTTTTGAACTGTTTGGCGCTTGACTTTTCTTGGGAGGGTTACTCCTCTTCTTTTGTTTAGGTTTTCATGAGGAAGGTAGCGAAGGATCCACCACTGGCGGCTCTACTCTAGGCACATTTACCCTCCTGATCTTCTTGCTGTCGAGGTAAAGTATACTGTTCTGAATAACTCTACTTGACCTCTCCTTTACTGACGCGTACTCCTTGGCATACCAATCAACTGCTGGCAGTGCCTGTGTGTCAACCTGCTCTCTCAAAAACCTAGGAAGGACTTCTCCCTCATCATCTAATAAACCTCCCACATCTTCTATCAAGAAAACAGAAATCTGTGAGAGAGAGAAGCAACCGTAGCTACATCCGCGGACCTCGAAGTTGTCCACGCAATTTGCCCAATAGTCTTCCATAGAAGGCTTATGATATGCGCGACCACCGAGGCGTGTTGTGTAATGACCCCAAGGATCATAGGCGCGTACCTCAACAAGATACTTGAGATGATACCTCTCTAGCTCCTGCCCTGCAGCTTCGGCATCAACTGTCGTCTTGCACCAATATATTCCAAACTGAAAGGGAAAATTGGCAATTGGTTTATCCTTGCGGCACAAATGACGATGAACATCATGTAACTGCCTCAGGAACTCCATAAAGACTGGATTTAGGTAGCATGGCTGGATTTCTGTAAAATCCATACTCAAATAGGTGTGTCGTATGTGAATGAACGGTCGCCCAACCATCCATCGCTGCTCTAGCAAGCCGAGATATCGTGCAACTCCGGTCCAAATTTCTCACTGTATAAGTCAGGAAAGCCTCATGAACACGCTTGAAGTGACGTTCAGCCTTAGTGAACTCAAGCTGATCGTAATAGTGATACACTTTCTGAACACTGAGAATGCCAACGGTGTTTAACCCTCGGAACTGACCCTAATAAGCAATCAAGTACACGAGGTAAGAACACATGTGAAACTCGTGGGCAACTAGGAAACAGGTGATTTGGTTGTGGATAACATTGCTGATGAAGGATGCCCAGTCATAATGCTCCTGCCCAGATACGATGCGACCAATGATGTAATACATCCAGGGCTGGAAAACATTTGCATGTGAATGACCTGAGACACGATTCAAGAGTGTAATTAGAATCGCGTACTCATCCTTGTACTCACCACGACCCACATTGTTTTGCAATTTGTTCTTCGCTTGCTTCAACCATCGTTCTGCCATCTTGCTTTGGCACTTGTCTACATCAACGTTGAATGCATGCTCACACTGCTCCATAGAAATGACCAGACTGTTCAGGTGCTGAGGGATACCAAAACTTCTTTCAACGTCCAGAGGCTTGACACTGCAAATAACTTGTCCATCTACTGACACTATCTCACGAGTAGTAGAGTTGTAATGCTTAATACAAGACATCACGAACTCAACACAATGAGTAGAGATAGGTATGGAAATGGCCTCAAGTAACTCGGACTGCTGAATGTTCTGAATAATTGAATCTCTGATCTTGACTGGATCTAAGACTGCCTCTGGCAGCACCTTGTGGAGATTCGTCTCAACTATCCCGATGAAGTCATGAGTTAGGACTGATTTGGTCCTGTATTCGAGCTGAGTGTACTGCATTTTGAAAAACTCACCCATTGATTGTGAACTCAATTATGTTCTGACAAGTTTTCTAGAAAGCTAAAAATAGCCTACTGAGGCTAAAAATAGCCTATCGAAGGGTTATTTTCGGCGAAAAATCTGAGATATGGGTTTTGTCCAGAAAAAGATTCTAAGACAACCTAGATCGTCAGAAATGCAAAAATCTCACTTATACTAGACCATGCAAGGAATTTTCAGTTGAGAAAATTAGAAACTCGAGAACTAATGCACTAGAGTTAAAAATTCTTGAAAATTCAAGCACATGAATTTAATTCGAGGAAGCTATATAGAATCAATCCAGATGATCAAATTTGCCAAAATTTGCCAATTTCAGGAACATGCAAATTGAAATCTGAGAGAATTCGGAGAATCTAATAGGAGAAAAGACGTTTTTTGAGTGTATTTCTTTGTCACAATTGCCAATTGTTTCTCAAATTTGCTGATAAACTGTGAACCTGCACCTTTAAAAGGAATTATTTGATGAAATCGCCACTGAAAACTGATAAAATTGCCCAATCTCTGAAGAAAATCGCCTTTGCCTTGAAGAAATACGAATTTCTTGAGCTGGATGATGAATTAAATGATAGGCACCATGTTTAAATAGAGTAAATTTGCACCATAATGCTGACTGCAAGATTTAAAACCCTTGACTAAAATAGAATGATTCTGATTGGACCCCTCCATTTTGAACTGAGACTAACTTGAAGTCCGGAATTAAATAATAATAAAAATATTCATCATGCAATTTTGAAAATCCAGCACAGGGAGGCGCCAATTTGAGAAAATCGCCATTTAATGCGTTGACATGCAAAATAAATATTTAATATTATTTTAATCAGTTGACAAACCACGTGAAGCTCTTGGACTCATCCGGCGAACTTCACTGACTTCAAAAAGTCCTCATTTGTCCTCATAGGCATCCATTTGCTCAAGATATTACGTTTTTTACTAACTTCCTACTTTGTAGCTGACTACAAAGTTACAACTGACCATATTCAATACTGATTTCCGGGTGACCAAGTGATGCTAAGACTAAACAAGGATATTCATTGCGAAGCCTGTAGAGCTGTCTACTAGGAGTCATCACTACTAAAATCAACGTTTAACACCTCAAAAAATTAGGCGCCTTTGATTAAATTGATTTTACGACACCAGACTTGGCCATTCCTCCATACTGCCATCTGACGCTTCAGACGGCCACCGACGATGAACGGTGAACCCTGCTAACTTGATGATAGGCTCACTGCGTGACTAGAAGTATTTTGCATCCAACGAATATACGTAGGGCACCTGAAAGCTGTATTAAGGACCTCAAAAGCAAGGGCACCCCTGGCCTGAAAAGGCTCAAACACCATTTTGTCAAAAGTACAACTCTCAACCAGATACCCTTCTTTGACCTCTGATACCGAGAGCTGGGGTGACCTGATTCGCGCATCGCCTTTCTCAACGCGCAACTAGAAGGACCTACGAGAGATGTCTCTGGAGGTGACGAAGCAAGAAAACTGCTTCTAAGACCTCAAAGAGAAGGGCGCCTTTCCCAAGATGAAATATACGACCAGACTTGGACATTTTTCAAGTTGTCTTCGTTTTTCAATATTTTGCAAATACCTCGCACGTACGAGCGTTTGCCAAATCCCAAAGGCTGACGGCTGGGCTCGTTGGATAGCTAGAGTAATTATGCACAAGTCCCATGAAGACTTCGAAAGAAAATAACACCATCTGACAAGCCTAAAGGCTGGGCAACCCTGGCCTACAGAGGCTACAATGTGTGTTTCATGTTTCTCCACCCGCTGATTTACGTGCCTGGTAGAATTTCTGCCACGATCTCTCAGAATATCAGATTAACAGGCTGACTGGTGAGTTGCAAAACCGGACTATAGTACAGATGTCAGGAAGACCTTATCTGCAATCTTATTCATTTCAGGGGTCATTTTGGAGGGCACCCCTGAGCTACAAAGGCGCAGTTTTACCATTTGAGAAATTCTTGTGATGTGAAGTCTCCTCGTAACCTCATCTTCTGATCTTGACTGTCGGAGCTCTGGGTCTCAAATGTCTGCATTCGATAGCTCATCGGATAGCCAGACTAGTTGTGAAGAGATTAAATGCATCAGCAAGCAAGAATACCAGAATCTAGAGCCTCTTTAAGAAGGGCGCCCCTCAGCTACAGGGACGCAAAAGCTGAAAACTGACAAGCTTTTGCAATCTTCAATCTCCTGAACCTCAACTTCTGACGTCAATTACTAGAGCTGTAGACCTCGGATAACCTCGCAAGATAGCTTGGCGGATAACTGGGCTAATTCTGAAGAGATTGACTGTGTTTATGAGCATATGCCACAAAATTTGGGCCTTCAGAGAGAAGGGCGCCTCTGAGCTACAAGGGCATAGTTTTGCTTCTGCCTAAGAAATCTTCATAATTTTGACCACTAAAATCTTCGTCTTGGCCACTGAAATGACCATGCAAAAGTAAAATCACGTCGTGAAATGCCTCGTTCTGAATCCCCAATTCAGGTTCTGATCAAAAGATACTGCTTTTGACTGACACAATACTGACAAAACTCCATGCTTGATATTGCCCAAAAACTGTATTTGACATAATTTTAGCAAGGTTTAGACTCTTTTAAGCAAAATTCCTTGATGAAGCAAAAAAAAAATTGGTTTGGGTACAACACAATGACGTGTGTGTTGGCAATTCAATTCGCAACTCTGGAATGTGGATTAGAAACGGATAGCTATGCACAGTTAGACTACTCTTCAAATTAGGAGGGGAAGCTACCTCTTCGTTGATTATGCTTAAAAAGAAATACTAAACTATTGCCAATCATTTTATTTCTCAGCTAAGAGCACAAGGTTATAAAACTCTTTGTGTCGTAGCTGAGGTTTTCTCTTTTCTAGAACTTCAACAACAACTAGCCCTAAACTGAAGACGCTTCTGACAACTCAAGTAAACTCAGAGCCTGAGAATCAAAAGTAAACAAGGAATGATTTGATTAACACAAAAGCTTAAATAAACTCACTTCCAAAACAAACCCAAAGACTCGTTGTACTTTATAAGATGTAGGCTAAAATAGAGATTATGCAAGAAAAACACATAAGATAAAATACTAAAAGAGATTGAGACAGTAGATCAGAGCAAAATAGGCATGAGATTTCCTTCCTCAAATTCTAACAGTAAATACACTTTTGGGACAACAGATTGTAGCAAAGGTAGGCTTACAATATGCGATCAAACCAGATTACACTGACACGTGAACAGAAATTGAATAACAAAGTTGCACGCAAAGTAGGCTCAGCAATTTGTTATCACAACAACGGTTGAAAAGAAATGGGCAAAGCTGCCCTTATTTATACACAAACAAGGAGTAGGGAACCCTAAAATTTCCTTTGTTTTAACAACAGACTTGCCAACATGCAAGCTTTATTTCTAAGACTAAACAAAAGATAACTAACCACTAACAACATCAGTTAGCTGATTTTAAAGCAAGAAAAACTCCAACTTCACATTTGATATTTCCAAAGAATAGATAAGCATGAATGAGAACAGCGAGTTTAACTCAAGTTAACTGCTGATTTTCTTGAGTTCTATTCTTGGAAATCTTTACTACCCCAAAACGGTGACTCACTCAGTGATAACTTGAGAAACTATGTCTGCCAAAAAGCAGGTAACTGCCTCTTTGTCAAGAGCATTGATACTATCCAAAACAAAACAAAAATTTCCAACATCTCCTCACCATCTGCAATCAAACTCATACATTCTTTCATCTCTTCCGCTGCTTTATCAAATTTTGTTGACATTGTGACAACATGATTCATCTTGTCGGCAATAGGATCACTACCAAAACTGCCGCGAACGAGACTCTAAAACTCTGTTTGCACTTCACCGAGATCAATGTAAGTGCCATCATCATGAAGATATTGACAAGGGATCTGTGAAACAAATGTGCTTATGAACTTGAGAGTATTAACAACCTTCTGTCTATATTTAGCCAACTCTACAGATATTCTCTCATAGGTTTTTACTTTGAAGAGGTGTTGTTCTCTCCAAGAAAAAATACTCTTCTTATGTTCTTCTGTAAAAACTAAATCATAAGCCGTCCTCAAGTCAGAAATGATGATTTCATTCATTGGTTTCACTTTTGCCATATGCTGCTCAAACTCCTAGATCCCTAAGTGAAGATCATGGGCGTTATACCTCAATTGATATATCTCTGTAAGTACAAATCTGCCCCTAATCATGAATTCCTCTATCCAATCTCACATATGCTTCCCATATATGACCAACTAACTTAGCTAATGCTGATCTTCCGGTGACTCTAGAATCTGTGGAAGCAACAAAGTAGCCTGTGAAGTGCCATGAAGGAGATTGGAAATATATTGCCACAGTTGTTGAATCTCAACCTTGAGGGCTGCCTTATCCTCTCCATCCTTGAGCACTTGTTCCTCTAGATTATCTACCGCAATCTCAAAGAAATTCACATCAGTATGTCAGGTGCTTATACCGAGATTAGCCTTGATAACCCTGAAGTCATCAATCTCAACCTCATCAACGTTCTTGTCCTCCAGAGGTGTAGCAATCTCAATGATATCCTCATCATCAAAATTCTTCTTCATGTGAACTAGCTTGTTAAGTTTCTTTACTGGTGTATCTCGGTAGACGCTATCAAGTTCTACAAAGTTCAACTGATAAGAAGGCTTCCTCTTCTTCCTACCCAGTATGTTCTCAAGCCAGGACGAAGAGTCTTTACTAACTTCTCTGGGAGGATCGGTTCTAGTTCCATCAACCCCTAATGAATGAATTGGTGTTGAGATGTTGTGAACTGGTGAATCAACTTCTGAATCTATATGAATGGGAGAAAGCCTCGAAGAAATAGGGGATGAAGGCACCACTTCAACTTGTGGTGCTGATTAACCTGGATCTTCATATGGATGTGCTTGTTGTTCTTACTGAATCCCAATGGGATGCTTCATCTTTTCCTTTAAATTCCTTGACATTCTAGTGATCTTTGTACTTTCTAGAGGAACGCTCATAGCTTTCACTCTGGTTTTTGGTCTAGAAGAAGAAGAAGGTAGAGATGACTGAACTATTGGCAGCTCTGCAACTAGAATAGCTACCTTCCGCGTCCTTTTACTGTTCGGGAATAACCTATTGTTCTTGATAACTCGGCTCGTTCTTTCCTCAATTGAAGTGCTCTCTTTGTTGGACCAATTAATTTGTGGAAGTGGTTGTTGATCGATCTGATCTCGGGAATACATGGGAAGTAAAACTTCCCCATCATCATCTGAAAGACCTTCCACATCTTCTGATAAGAAATCAGCCATTTGTTGTAGAGTAAATCTATTATAACCACGCTTGCACACTTCGAACTCATCTGCACAATTAACCCAAAATTCTTCAACTGTAGGCACATGTACATCATTCTAACCAACACGTGATACAAAGAAACCGTGAGGATCATATGAATGTCTCTCGTTGAGAAACTTGAGACCAAACTTTGATATTTCATCACTCATCAATTTAGCATCGGCTGATGATCTACATTTGTAAATGCTCATTCCAACCGGGACACTAAATGCAATCTTGCACCTGTTACGCAAAAAGGTGTGAACTTCAAATACTTGCCTTAGAAATTCCATGAACACCACCTCGTCGGTTGGATATCTCGATAGCATGACTGGATCACCTGAGAAGCCATATACCCTAATGTAGGCGAACATGGTAAATTGGATAAACCAATCAACCCACTCCGCCATTCCCAATCTGACATCTATTGAAATTCGTACATGCAACTCATTATCTAAATCTCACACCGTATGCATCAAGAATACATCATTCACCCACCAATAATGTTGTTGTGATTCTGAAAACTATAACTGTGGGTAATGGTCATACACATGCTGAGTACCCAAAGTTCCAATGATATTTAAACCTTTGAATTTGCCTTGAAAAGCGATTAGATATACGAGGTAAGAGACCATGTGGAACTCATGGGCCTTGAGGAACTTTTTCATTTGATGGTGGAGAGTGTCACTCATCAAAGTTGGCCAGTCATAGTGTTTTGTTCTATCACTAATCTAGCAAATGATGTAAAACATCCAAGGCTGAAATTTGTTTGCCTCTGCTTGACCTGTGACTCGGTTGAGCCAAGTGATCATGGCTGCAATTTCTTCCTTAAATTCACCACGCCCAACATTCCTTGGCAAAGTATTCAGCTTCTCTTTTAGCCACTTTTGCGCAACTCTTTTCCAGTATTTATCCTTTTGCTCATACCACAACTTCTCACATACTTCAATTGAAATGATGAAATTTTTTGTCCATGGTGGTATTGTAATGTCCCCATTTTAGCTATACACCCTTCAGTGACTAATAGCCTATTTCTGGAAGCCCATAGGCTCGTCAGAGGTAAAATTAGGGTTTCCTATCTCATTGGGGTTCTGAAGCATTTTTAAAGGTTTGCATGTATGTGTTTCTCATGCATATCTGGTGGAGTTTTCTAGGTTTTCAAAAAGCTTCGCAATGATATAACATGCAAAGTGAGTTGAGCAACTTTTCAAAATTTACTATTTTTAGTAAGTTCTATTTTTAGCAGTATCATTCTAGCAGCAGTTCAATCATCTGCAATTCACATTTCTATTTTGGGCAGTGAGGCTGTTCAGTGTGGTCTTCTATTGAATTTGAAGTTAACTTACTATTTTTGGCATTGGCTATTTTTAGTAAGTCTATTGTGGCAGTGGCATTATCAGCAGCTCAGTTCAAGTCATCATTCTATTTCTGGCAAAATCAGTTTGGGCATTGGTTTTGGCTTTGGCTTCTATCTCTCCTTTGGACTGAGTTTCAACACTTAGTCAATTTTATAATTTGAGTTTGTACCTTGTGCCTAGGAAACAACTTCAAGTTGTTTTTAAAAAGGGGTCATAAAGGGGTTGATTTGAGCATTTAATATTTATATTAAATGTTTTATTGTGCAACTTGTAAATGGACGCCTAAAGGGAGATGATTAATGTTTTAATAATTCAAATAAAGTGCAACATGAGAGGTAGCTTCCCTTGGAGGAAGCTGAAGAGTTTCTTGTGGGAGTTTTATGTTGATTCATTTTCCAGCTGAAGAGCCTATTTATTGATGCCTTGCTCATTCATTCTCATCTTTGGAAAATATTGTAAAGTTATGCTGTTGGATTGAATTAAGAACCCGGTTAAGGGGAAGCTTAGCAATTTGACTCCATTCTTCGGGCCTGAAACTATGGTTCACTAGATGGTGGATTGAGAGTGTGCTTCATTCAGAAGTGCACATTGAGCTTCATTGTTGGAGAATTTGATGTTATTTTCAGTTTTTGGTGTTGCTGGTTCACACATGGCTGAATGGTGAATTTGTATACAGCTTCAAGGGTGATTTTAATTTGCACATGGGTATTGATTCCTTCAATTAGTATGCTTGAGGCGCCCCTTTTGGTGCAATATCAGAATTTAATATTATGTGGCTGTTTTATAAGAGAGGTCGACCATCTCTTAGGGCCGTACCATTCATTATTGCCTTGGAAATCATGTTGGTTGTATTTGCTGAGTTTGAAGGTTGGAAATTGATTGTATCATGGTCACCTTGCTCTTTAAGTGCAGCACTTTCAGTTTGGTTCGAGTTTTTGAAGTGTGGTAAGAGATTTATCAATTCTGGTGTGTTGAGGTTTGCTGATTCAAACTTTCAGTTTGCAGATTTTATATCAGAATTATTTCAGTCTTTGATTTCAGTTCATTACTTCAATAATTGAGAGAATTCTAGAGTGGGAGATCATCTATTTCTTTGTGCTTTGATTCTATTGTAAACACTTGTAATTTGCAATGATTCTTTATATTGTAAGACTGAAAACAGTAGTACTGTTCAGTCATTGTTTACTACTTTACTTGTGCTTAATTTCTCACATTTGTAACCCCTGGATGGTTTACCGCCAGTGTGGAAAAAGAACTCAATTAATTCTCTCATCTTGTACCCACTGAAAAAGTGTTGAATTTTCACTCATAAGTGGATGCCTACCACAGCGGATGAATTAGTTTGTTTTGTAATTTCTTCCCCCCACTGAATTAGTGGAAGTGCAGAATCCTTTCATGGCTGGTTTACCGCCTCTTTACATTCAGCTGTAATTTACTTTCAGTTATTGATCATTTACCTCCGCCATATGCTATCACCTCGCCTCTTGAAGAATCTCGGTGAAGATTCTTGGCGTCAAGTGTATTCAATTTGCTTATCCTTGTTGAAACTAACACTAAACAGTTGGTGTAGTGTTGGTTGTGTTGTGAGAATTCAAAGGAAAAAATTGGTAGGCATATTTCAAGTATTGAGAAACATTTCTCAACATCGTCCGACCTGAGGCTACAAATAGTACGCCCATCTGCTAATTGGATTTCTCGTATTGTTGGATTGTAATGCTTAACAAAAGCAATTACGAATTCAAGACTCTGTACTAAGATGGGTATTGAAGCTGCTACAAGCAACTTGGATTGACCAAGATTCTTGACTACAATGTTTCCTGCGTCTTCCAAAGCACGCAAATCAAGCACAGGAAACACATGATGCAAATTGGTTTCGAAAGTTCTCAAGAAAGGAAATCTTGGAGCAACACTGATTTGGTCCTGATTTCTGTTGGAGAGTACTACATGTCGAAAATCTTGAATTTTGACTATAAACACACCTATGTTCAATAGGTTGCTAATCTTTCTCCAAAAAAGAGCAGATTTTTGGAAAAAGAATGAGACCTGGATTTTGTAGACAATCTCATTTTGAAGGGATCCAGATCGTCAGATTTTGAAAAAGCTGAGAATTTCCCAAACATGCGCAATCTCCTAATAAATAGGGGCCGACATGCAAATTTTTAAAATTTTCCAATCTGCAAAAGTAAAAAGCAAGTAGACCCAGATCGATGAAAATTGATCACATGTTTCTGAAATGTGATGCCCTAGAAAATCAAACCATGAAAAAGTGTGCTTTTGTGCTTCCCAATCTCGAATCCACGAAGAACACTAAAAAAGCGCTCCGTTTGAGCCTCCAAATCTTGATGAGAAAATTTTATTTTTCTTCCTCTAAAAGCCAACCTGCAAATTATGAAGAATGAATGCTAAAAGCTTTCTTAAAAAGAGTTTGGAGATTAAAAAAAAAATGCTTTCATGCAAAACCCTATTATTTTGGAGTCTATCCACGAAGAAAGAAACTATGCATGCAAAAATCTGACTTCGTTTGCATCAAATAGTGAATTCCTCTTTTATAGCTGCCAAAAGCATGCATGCATGAAGGCACGATTTTCATCAACGAAAAATGGAGACTGAAAAATGGCTAAGGCATGAACTCTTGAGAGTGCTGACTGGACCGGGGTGCCTAGCTCCTCCAGTGTTAGTTTTTCATTATCTTCAATTTTTGCTTGCTTCTGCTTCCGGCGAGGCCTACCTCCGACTTTGACGATCAACAATCTGACGCTGCCAATTGATAAAACCTATTCGATTATGCCATTCTCATGTTTGACCACTGCTGAAGTGATCCCAAGCTTATACCAGCATTCGACATCAACTAATCATGATTGCATGCGCTTGTGATGCAGGACTGTGATGCATAAAATTTGTTTATGCACTGAAGTGTAGATGTTTAGTCTGAAGAAGTTCTAATACTGGAAATTCTGAAGCATGTCAAATGGCTGCAAAAGATCCAAAGTGTTGTTTCTGATAAAGTGATATAATTGAGCAAAAATTTGAGTTTGAATATTGTTGATTAGATTGAAGCAACGAGATCAGTTTGTGTTTATGTGTAGGGTGAAGAAGTTTTGCATTTAGTTTTAGGATTCATTGAAGTCTGAAGTTGGTGCTTCAGTCAGTTCGAGGTTGGTGCCTCTGCAAATCGAAGTTGGTGCTTCGTGAGAGTTGGTGCTCTCTTTTGTAATTTGGATTGGTTCCCTTGGAGATAATAAAAGCAATATTTTTCCGTGGTTTTTTACCCGAAAGGGTTTTCCATGTATGTAATGTCCCCTTCTCGAGCCTGATCTTTCCAGTGACCATTGGCCTATTCCGGAGACCCGTAGGCTAGTCGGAAGGTAAAATTAGGGTTTCCTATTTTGAAGGATGCTCTTGCTTGAGGTTGGTTGTTTCAATGGCGGATTCTTTCTGGGTTTTCAGAGAGCTTCGCAGTGGTATGTTCTTCTTGGCATTCTGAGCATCTTCAGGAATTTTCTATTTTTAGTAAATTCTATTTCTGGCAGTGAGCCTGTTGGTCTCAGCACAGTTGACTTTCCTCTTCAGTCGTCTCAATTGGTTTATTCAGATTTTGGCTTCAGGATGCAGTTTCGGAGAGATAAGTTCATTTCACTTAAATAACATTATATTTTAATGTTATATTACCCCTTGGCCTAGTCTATTGACTTCATGTTTTTTTGAAAAGTGGTCTTTTGAGGGTGGCGCCTTCATTGAAGATTATTTTATAATTATTAAGGTCAAATTAAGCCTTAAGTGGGACGCCTTTATTTAAGTGAGGAATTTAATTAAAAGAAGTCAAATTGAAGATTTGAAGAAAGGGACGCCATCTCTTGGGATTAGGGTTTGACTCTGAAAAGAAGGTTAGGGTTTCGAGAAGGTCAACAGCAGATTATAAAAGGAAGCCTTGGGTTCTCTTTTCAGCATCTTTTGTCTACAGGAATGTTATGCTGCCGGATTGGCTTGGGATTGCTTCGAGGAATGAAAGCCTCCTAGCTTGGCATTGCTTCTCGCTTGAAAGATAGCGACTAGTGGTGAGATAGTGTAGTCTGTGTGATTTGCATTGGTATTTGTGCATTGTAATCGTTGTGTGGATTGTAGATCAGCCTTATTGCATATTAGTGAGTTTTCTGGAGTTGCATTTCATTCAGCAGATTGTCATTTTAATTCATATATCAGAAAATACAAAAAAGATCCTTTTGGGTACTGTCTCATTCTATCTGTCTGCAAGGGGCGACCCTTTTCCCAAAGTTATAGATTTTATTTTGAAGGCTGTGATTTTTAAAGTAAAATCACCCCTCTTGCTGGGCCGTACCATTTGCCTTTCTTGGGATTTGTGCCATTAATTCATATCAGCATTTTGAGTCAGTCTTTTGTGCCAATCTTGGGCGCCATCATCTTAGAGTCATATTGCATTCTGTTTCATGAGATTTGAGTGAGTCTGGAGATAGTTGTGAATGGATTTGTGAGTTACAGGGCTGTTGTTCATGCACGTGGAAAACAGGACTATCATAAATCAGATTTCGAGGTTGGTCTGTTTAGTGCAATTTCAGATCTAGGCTTTATTACTCAGTAAAGGAAACTCATTTATATTGTTGCAGCTCTATTTATATGTTGATTCACATTGATAGCAAGATATTATCTTTCCTATTGTAAGCTAGCAGTAGTACTGACAGTAGTGGTTATTCTTTCTTATCATAATTTGTAATGCTCAGCTTTTCGTTCAGTAATTGCAATTGTATTTCCTTTACCTCCGCCCTATGGTAGCTCCTTTCCCACTCCGGGTTAGAAAGCACATTCTGGGTGTTGAGTACTTTCAGCATTTTAGCTATTTCTCTTTCAAGCATTGTAATTTCTGTTATCTCCGCCATATGGTCGCCTCATTTCCATATTGGATTGAGTAGCACATACTTGGTGTCGAGTGTGCTTTCAGTATATTAGATTGTAGGGATCCTCTGACCACATGCTCGTCGTTCGCCGGTGCATTCTTGGTTAGAGTTCTTGCATAAGCATTTTGATTAAGATCCTCTGACCAATGCTCACACCTTGCCCACATCGGGATCCTGGTGTACATTCTAGTTAGAGTTGCTTCAGCATCGTTTTGGTTTAGCTGCTAACCTTAACGGGTGCATTGGTTTGTAACTTGCAATTTGAAAAAGTTAAAAAAATTTGGCTCGGAATATGTCAACGTAATCCTGGTGTTCGTCTTATTTATGGTGTTTTCTAATGCTCTTTATGATCTGATTTCTGATTTATATGGTTACCTGCTTTAAAGTTTTAAAAGTTCTAAAATACTAATTCACCCCCCCCCCCTCTCAGTATTTCCTATGTGCTCTTCACAATGTTCCTGACGAAGAGGCAGTTAACAGCTTTCTGGAGGATATGATTTCTCAAGTTGTCGATGAGTAAACTGCCAATTGAGGCATGCAACGTTTTCCAAGGGTAGAATTTAAAACAGCAGTTAACTCGATGTCTTTTCCAAGTTTAACTTCTTGTCCTCTTTTCATGAATATCTATTCTTTGGAGAAATCTATTGTATAGTTGGAGCTTTCTTTAGTGTTAGATCAGTTAACTAATGTTAGCATTCCAATTAACTGTTAGGTTATCTTTTGGTTTAGACTTAGAAATAAAGCTTGCATGTTGGCAAGACTAATTGTTAAAAACAAGGAGATTTTAGGGTTGCCTACTCCTTGTTTGTGTATAAATAAGAGAAGCCTTGCTCATTATTTTCTTAACCGTGCTTGTGATAACAAAATTGTTGAGCCTACTTTTTCCTGCAAGTTTGCTATTCAATGTCTGTTCAATTGTGTCAATTGTAATTTAGTTGATCGCATATTGTATGCCTACATTTGCTACAATCTGTTGTCCCAAAAGTTTGTTTACTGTTATAAATTGAGGAAGGAAGTCTCACGCCTACTTTGCTCTAATATATTGTCTCAATCTATTTCAGCACTTTGTTTTATGTTTTTCTTTACTAATCTTTATTTCAGCTTACATCTCATAAGTACAATGAGTCTTCAGGTGTATTCTGGATGCGAGCTTATTTAAGCTTTTGTGTTAAATCAATCATTCCTCGTTCACTTCTAACTCTCTTGCTCTAAATTTACTTGAGATATTAGAAGCGTTATTAGAATAGGCTTAGTTGTAGTTGAAATTACGAAACCAGAGAAAACCTCAACTACAACGCAATGAATTTTATAACCTTGTGCTCTCAGCTAAGATAAAAAGATTGGCAAATAGTTTAGTATTTCCTTTTACGCAAATCAGCAAAGAGGGAGCTTCCCCTCCTAATTTGAAGAGCGGTCTAACTGTGCATAGTTGTCTGTTTCCAATCCACATTCCAGAGGTGTGAATTGAAATGCCAAAAGATAATACATATTTGGATGAAGAATTTGTAGAGGATGTTGCAAGTGAAACTTGGAGGAGGTGGTCGGTTTGTGGTGAGTTGAATCCCACAAGAGCAAAGAGGAGAATGTATGGTATTAGGAGGAGGAGGACAATACATGGTGGATACAAGTCAACGAGAGGAGAGAAGAATGGAGTGCAGAGTTATCAAAGGAGGAGGTTGCTTGTTCCAACTAAGTGTTGGAAGAGGAGAAAGAAGAATCAATTGTAGGTACCATATTCAGTGATGGAGTTTGTTGAGGATGTTGATGTCTTAGGTAGCTTCGAGAGGTAAGCCAAAAGTTAGGTCAGCTCAAGTGAAAGCACAAACAGAAATTGTATTTGTTGGGTCGGCTCAAGTGAAAGCTAAAACAGAAGTTATACTTGTTGGGTCGGCTCAAGTAAAAGCTAAAACCTTCTCTTGGATTTGTATAAATAGGAGATATGCTCTCCTCATTCTATCATCGATTCGTTTATTCAGTTCACTATTTGGTGATCAAGAAGGAAGTTTGCTAACATAGAAGTCTTCAGGAAGAGCATGGATTATTTTACGATAGTGTTGAATTGTATCATTATACTCTGCCTAGTTTGGCTTGATTTTTAAGTGCTATTTTGCACTGTTGTATCTGAACTATCTTTAGTAAAATGTTGTTGGGTTTTTCCCCCTCGAGTAGGAGGGTTTTCCCAGGATAAAATTTTATGTTCTTTGTTCTGAGTTTATTTTTCTACTTACTGTTCATATCTGATCTAAAAACAACATGGTATCAGAGCTAAGGTTCAAGAAAATCTTTGGAGGTATTTATGGAGATTTTCGCCATCCTAGGGAGATATGAACATTGGGAATGTTAAAGTCTTGATTCCAATCTTTGCTTTCAAATAAATGTTTAGTACCACCTTCTAAGGAAAACGAATAGAAGCTGCAAAATTCACCCAACTGTGGATTCTAGTGATTGCAAGTTTTTCATAATAAAGTGACTCTTGTCCAGTGACCTCCATTCTTGCTCGCTGGCTAGATTCTTGTAGCAATGGATATGGCAAAGATCTATTGTCTAAAAAAAAAAGGGGTGATGCATAAAGCAAATAGAGATGTATTGCGCCGTAAGAAGTCCTCAACTTCAACACTTTGAAAGCTAAAACGTACTGCTGATGAGGTTCAATATTTGAAATTAATGAATGCACTCCACGTGTTGGCAAGCCCTCATACATATGGCTTCAACGAAGAAAAGATAGAGTTACAGGTTGACTACTATAAACATTTGCTTAACGCTGCCGAAGAAAGTGATGAGCTCGATAATGAACAGCATCAGTTGAATTGGAAGCGGTCATTGCAACCCAAGATTCTCCTGAAAAGATTGCCACTACAAGTATCACACAGAGCTATAGGAAGACACAATCGATTAGTCAATCTAGCAATATTTTGAACAACAGTGGGAAAGGCAATTCAAAACATTTTCAGTGCACCAAAACAAAAACCCCAAAATGCCATCGGAGAGACATGGACCCATCGGACAATGATTTACAAATGTCTCTTCGACAACAGGAACACAACTATGAGCAAAGCACTGTCGATGAGACTAAGAGGTATCGATGAGAGATTATAACATGTCTCTTCAACATTGTAAGGCCACAAAAAGGTCAACTCAATGAAACACTGTTGAAACATGGAGCTCGAGTATGTCAATGAGACATGGGCTCATCGGTAGGAGATGCTCTCCGGTCTCTTGGACATCCCAATGTTAGGTAAACGTAGAGCGAGCAAAGGCTTTAGGTGCAACCATCAATGAAACTTTGCGAGATCGAAGAGAGAGGTTTGGAACTGCCTCAAGCAGTCCATCCTCACCGAAGTCGGAAGATGGCCAAAGTGTAGAGTAAATACTTACAAAGCTTTCACTCAGTCAAATGGTTGAGATCATCTTCCTCGGGTTATGTCTATGTCGGCAAGAAAGGTGAAAATGATAATTACCAGAAAGCCTTTGACAACTCAATGCAGGAGTGGGAACTTCAATTTGCTTTCCACGTCATTACATTTCCGTCATCATTTGAACGGCAAATATGGCATTTTTCATCTACAAGAAAATTGCTTGTCCCAACGAGAGTTTATTCATGAAGACTCTTGGTATGCCTAGCGGTAGCTGCTTCACCAACATGATTGGTAGCGTTGTTAACTATGTGCGGATTCAATTCCTGTTTGTTAAATTGACGAGTCATCCGGCTGACGTCTCCACTCACGGTGATGACAATTTAACTGGCGTCAAGACAATTCAACGCATCCCTGTGACTCTATTGAAGCGAGAGAGTGAATGCTGCATCTGGGATCTTAATGATTCCAAGACAAGAGAGTAAGATTTTTTAGCAGAACAGTGCAAGGTCTAAGCTTCAGAGAAGAACTCACCTGTCTAAGGATGTTAATGTATCCAGAGTATCCAGTGCTATCCGGCGACATCAACGCTCTCAGAGCTAAATCAATCGCTAAGGTCTCAGGATTATCTTCTCCACTCATCTTCAAAAGTGTATTTGTATTTGAAGAGAAAATATGGATTCATCCCTCGATTATACTCCTACCATTCAGAGGGAGTCTGACAAACCAGCTGAGACTGTTGATCTAGTTAGAACCAACTGATGGGCCTATAATTATTGTCGTAGGTCGAAAGAGGCCCTTGTGGGCTCGACAAATCATGCAAGAGGCAAAAAAATATGCAGCTCCCCGAGGCACTTTCAGGGAGTAGGATGTTGTCAAGTCAGATACACGAGGAGGCTAGAAAGTTTGCATATCAAACTTGTGTCAAGGTAGTGGTTGCTTATGGAGGCACACCCATTAACCAGCAATTGCGTGAACTGGAGAGGGGTGTTGATATTCTTGTTGCAACTCTTGGGCGGCTAGTGGATCTTCTTGAAAGGGCTAGAGTGTCACTATCTATGGTCAATTACCTGGCTTTAGATGAGGCTGATCGTATGCCTAATATAGGTTTTGAGCCTCAGATCCGTAAAATAGTTCAACAGATGGATATGCCTCCACCAGGTCACAGACAAACTATGCCTTTCAGTGCCACATTTCCAAGGGAAATTCAAAGGTTGGCTGCATATTTTCTCTCAAATTATATTTTTCTGGCTGTTGGAAGGGTTGGTTCAAGTACAGATCTTATTATGCAAAGAGTTGAGTTTGTACAAGAGGTTGATAAGCGAAGCCACTTAATGGATCTTCTTCATGGTCAAAAAGCTGAAGGAACTCATGGCAAGCATTCATTGACTTTGGTCTTTATGGAAACGAAAAAGGGAGCTGATTCATTGGAATATTGGTTGTGTAACAATGGATTTCCTGCAACAACTATTCATGGGGACAGATCACAGCAGGAGCATGAACAACCTTTAAGGTCTTTAAGAGTGGGAGAACTCCCATTCTTGTAGCTACGGTTGTTGTTGCTCGAGGACTTGATATACGACATGTTTCACATGTCATTAATTTTGATTTGCCAAATGATATTGATGATTATGTGCATCACATAGGGCGTACAGGGTGTGCTAGAAAATCAAGACTGGCTACTGCCTTTTTTTTTTTTCAATGACAATAACATTAACATAGCTAGGTCTCTTGGGGATCTCATGCAAGAGTCAAACCAAGAGGTACCTTGGTGGCTATTGAAATATGTTGTAAGATCTACTTATGGTGGAAGCAGAAAGCCTCACACTGGAAGAGGCAGTGTAATGGACATGCAGAAGAAACACAACAGAGATTGGGGTTGCTCGATGTGGGTGAAGTAATGCAGAAAGGGGTGTCTTTGGAAGACACCAAGGAAAACTCAATTGAATTTGCAATAGAACCATTTTGGAGTTGAGAAAGAAAGAGGTCGTGTCCAAGTCGATGGACACGTGGAGGAACTTTGAGAGAATAGGCCACATGGAGTCTTGGAAGACTTGTGAGGAAATTTGACTGATTTGCTTGCAGACCTGGATGGAGGGTGTGATCAGGTGTAAGTAGTATATCTTTACTTTTGTTGTAGTCGATCGTAGTCGGCCTTGGTCGTAGTCGGCCATTTGCTAATAAAACTATAGTTAGTGAGAATAATACATGTCATGTACTTTCGGGTAATCAAGTCCCGATTAGTGACAATTGTTGTTATGAAACGTTGTGTCGATTGGTTACTTAACTACCGCCGAACGTTATATGTATTCAGTTGGTTGTAGTCGAAAACATGTTATGTGTGAATAGTCATGATTGATAATACTGTTGTACATGATATCATTGAGAATGAATATAGCTTCTGATGTTCAAACATGATATATTTCTGTTGTATTATTTTGTTCCATGTTCTGCATATGATTTAGTTTGCTCAATAGTACGTAGTACTTGAATTACATTCCGTAGGGCAAACATTTGGCGTCGTTGCCTGAGCGGACTAGGGAATCACTTGTCATGGCAGCGTGATGGGTCTTCCGGCAGACGAGCTCGTGAATAGCAATGAGGAAAGGGAAGACCTACTGACTGAAGATCTTGTCAATCTGTGGAAGATATCTTTACGAGATCACGTACGAAGGGAATCCCGCAGGCAGGAGATCCTTGAGGAAGTTATCTGGGATAGGCTGGAAGTGAATGACGAGGTGGATCACCTCCTGAATTGTATGCCCAAACTGCTGGCCCTTCATTTCATCATCCTACAAGACCTTCGAGAAGAAGAGGATCGGGAATGTCGAAGGCAGCAAATACTGCAGCGCTACGAAGAAAGAACCAAACGAGAAGAAGAAGAACGAGACACTAGTCAGAGACGTACATCCGGTAGTCAGCAATGATCGCCTAAACAAATTTTAAATGCCCGTACGGCCAAACAAAGACAAGAATCGAGTACCTGACAGGCACGAGACTCAGGAGGAGAAGGTTCGGCGATCACTCAGGCTGCAAGAACAAGAAAACCGGCAAAGAAGACTGAAGCAAGCCAGTAAGGAATTGGATGAGGATCTAATTGAAATAAATCAAAGTATTAAAAGAACATATGAGAATCTGACACGAATAGACACATCCATTGGAAGAGTACATCAAAGTTTGGCGGAAGGAAGGGACGAAGGACCCTTCGGCACCCCGTACGTAGGAAGGTATGATCCTTACGAGAACAAAGATGAATTAAGTAGTGGCATCAGATGTTTTCGGGAGTTGTCCTTATCGGATAGTATGGATAGTATGTAGTCATCCCAAACTAACCTACAACAATCTAGTCTACTAGGTAAATTATACAAGCTAGGTATATCCTTAAATGGATAGTATGTCATCCCAGATAACCTACCTTCATACAATCTAGTCTACCAAGTAAATTACACAAGCTAGGCATATCCTTCAATGGATAGTCCGTCATCCCAGATAACCTACCTTCAAACAATCTACTTACAAAAGTATACTAAGCCTTCTCCTAGGAGTAAACACAAGCTTTCATAGTTAACTTAATAACTTAGCTGGTGTACCTCAATGACTCTTGCACTTAATCAAGCCTATTAAATTAATATATAAAGCAAACAACAATCTCCTATTATGGAGATTATTACAAACATGTAAAACATAGCTAGAATTGCATCATTTTTCCTTTTTCTAAAAGACGGTGTTTATTCTTCCTATGCACAAACAGTAATATTTTTCAAACAGCATAGAAGTCTTAATAAAAGAATAGTAGAAGAATATCCCATGCCTGTGAACGCTTTTCCGAAATTGAAGGTAGAGCTTCCTTTACTTCTAGCTCAATCCAATTTCCAATTTCTCCAAATGATGATGATATCCTCACAAAATTTCCCCTTTTTCCACTCTCAGAAAATAGTAGTAGAACTAACATATTCCCTTGGTAGAATACATTTCACTTCAATGTAAACAATCTCATAGAAATGTGAAGGATGATGAATACTAATGACACTCAAATATATGAAGATTGTCTGTAGATAATGGCACTCAGAAATTTAATGAATAACTGTTGATAATGTTACTCAGATAAAAAATACGCATATAGCAAACAGAATAGGCTGGTGATATGAATGA